>VXBO01008219.1:122904-144497 GCA_013400135.1 Rhinoptilus africanus | reverse complement strand
GCTGAGCGCGGCTCCGTTCGGTTCGGCTCCGTTCGGCTGGGCTCGGCTCCGTTCGGCTGAGCTCGACCCCGTTCGGTTCGGCTCCGTTCGGCTGGGCTCGGCCCCGTTCGGTTCGGCTCCGTTCGGCTGGGCTCGGCTCCGTTCGGCTGGGCTCGGCCCCGTTCGGTTCGGCTCCGTTCGGCTGGGCTCGGCCCCGTTCGGTTCGGCTCCGCCCGGCTCCCCGTCAGCCGCAGCGTGAGGCGGCCGCCCCGCTTCCTTCAATTGAGGCGCTGAAACGCCCCATATTTGTTGGTGGGATCAGGTTATTTTTCCCCCCTTTTATTCTTCTCTTCTTCGTCCTTTCCCACGGAATTTAGCCATTAGGCTCCAGGCGGGTGCCCCTGGGTGGTTTCAGGCCCTGCCATCCCCACACCGGGCCAGGCCCTGGGAGCAGCAGCCGTGCCCGCAGGAGCCCACTAGAAACACACTCAAGGAACACACCAGCAACGGGACTTTCTCCATCGTCTCCTGCCTGGAGGTGGGTTTGGGTTCCCACCACCACCGCTGTGCTCCGGGGGCACTGGTGGTGCATCTCCTTGATGGTAGGAATCGGCCAAAAATTGGGCAGAAACAGCCAAAAATGATGCCCAGCCTGTCAATCCGCAGCCGCGCCGCCTCCCTCCATCCCCTGGCAGCACCCCATGCCTCAATTCCTGCTTATAAGGCACTTTCTTTGGGCCTGAGAAGGATGATGCAAATCCAAAGTATTCCTAAGTAATCACTATTGAGGTTCATTATCATTCAAGGTAGTTTGCATATTAACTAAGCGGGCAGAAAACACACTCAGCGGGGCTTATTCTCCGCCGCAGTTGTTTTACTCCGTAAGCAGGGATCCCCCCCGGACGTGGTTTGGGGCTGCGCCGCTCACGGGGCACCCACAGCCTTTCTTTAAGGCCATGCTGGTGGCACCTCATCCCCGGCCCCTCGTCCCTTGGGGGGCTGAAAACACACCCACCCCCCTTTGGGGTCCTGTCTTTTTCCCTTTCTCTGCCCCCTCTCACCACCCCCGCTGGAACCCTGGCAAGGAGCAGCGCCTATTTGGTGGGAAGACAAACCAGCCTCGCAGCTAATCTCTCTTTTCCAGCTCTTGATGTCCTTGATGAATCCAAATAAATCGCAGGTGGCTCCGGGGAAAGTTTGGAAAGGAGCAAAGAAGGGGAAAAAATCCTACACCCCGGCCAGAAATTACCCTGGGTAACACATTTCGGCAGCGTGATCTCTGCAAAGCCTCCGAGAGAGCTTTGCTGGGCAAACAAAACTTGCTCCTCTCCCGTTATTAAATCAACGGTACAAACAAAATGGGAAGTACTGGCACGGAGCAAAGGTTTCGGTGAAGCCTGGGTAGCAGCTGTAGCCCAGAGGCAAAGCACAGCCGTTCCCATGAAATATCAGCCGGTGCCGTGTGTGATTTGCCATTAATCTAAAACTTTAATTAAAGATAGAAACGAAAACCCCCCAAAATACATAGGAAATCCATGAAGTGTGTCCGAAGTGCTGAGTTGCCTGAAATTACCTCGTTCGGGAGGCAGAAGCCCCTTTCCATTTGGGAATCAAAACTTGTGTTGATCAGAATATTTAACAAGCGCTGGCTCTTAAATAGCATTTTATGGTACAAGCTCTTGCATTCACGTTGAAGGCACTTTGGTGTGAAAATTAACCAAATACCAGGTTTTTTCCCCCTCTAAACTTCCTTGCGAGCACAGGTGCTGGAGATGTGCGTGCTCTCCCAGATGCTCACAGGTCACAGCTTTGTCCCTGTGGTGCAAAAAGACCACACGGAGACCACAGGGACAGACAGACGGACAATGGCACGGAGCAGCGAAGGGCTCAGGGAAGTGGGAAGGGTGTTGGGGTTGGTGCTGAAGGCTAGAAATGGAGTTTTCTGCTCTGCAACAAGCACCCCATCAGACAGGACAAGAGGGAACGGGCACAAACTTGAGCACGGGAAGCTCCACCTAAACCTGAGGAGGAACTTCTTTCCCTTGAGGGTGGCAGAGCCCTGGCCCAGGCTGCCCAGGGAGGTGGGGGAGTCTCCGTCTCTGGAGACATCCCAAACCCGCCTGGAGGCGTTCCTGTGCCCCCTGCTCTGGGTGACCCTGCTCTGGCAGGGGGTTGGACTGGGGGATCTCCAGAGGGCCCTGCCAACCCTGTGATTCTATGACATTAACACCAATAACCCCCTCCTGAAATCCTCCGCGGCAACATTTGGCAGCAGGATCTATCCCTGAGAGCGCATGTGGCCAGGGGTCAAACAAGAGCTGAGTCAACCTTATTCCTCAAAATTCGGAATAAGGTTCAAAGCAGTTTAGACTCCCTGGGCGTGCAGTGAGGTTTGCTGGGAAAGGTTTGTGCTTTCGAACGGATGTCTCCCGTGTGTGATGCTGCCTGTGCGGGGCACGGTGGGAGGTAATGCAAAAATACGGAGCATTAATTCTGACAACTCCAAATGCCATCAGCACAGAGTTGACTGTTGCTAAATACCACCCCAGGTCCTGAATTTTTGCCTGCAGAGTTGTACCAAGGACCTGGAAGCTGGACTTTCCTCCTGGGCTGTGCAGGAGTCACCGTGTCCTCCGGCTGGGCACGATCCTCAGGTCTGTCCAGGACTGCGGTGTCACTGTTCCGGCCTCCTTGCACTCTCGCCTTAACAGACGGTTTGCCTCCAGGATCCCTCAAACACTCGGGAAATACCACGATTAGGGAAACTCTTCAGTCTTGACACAGAAAATCATGGAGAGGATGATTCCGAAGGATTCTGAAGCCTCCTATGAGCCTTATCCCTTCTTCCAGAGTGACCTGAAGTCTCCAAAGAGTTCAGCGGCAAAGGGGTCAGGCCCAGCAACACGTTCATTGACCACAAGTTTTCTCACGGAAGAGGGTCGTTGCTGGTTATCCCATGGGAATTCATTTCTGCTGAAGGCAAACCTCTTCCAGTCCGCTCTTTTATTTTTGTGCAGACTTCCCGTTCATTGCAGAGGAATTTTGCCTCCAGGAGCAGGAGCTGAGACACTTCATAAATGCTTGATAGCTCTGACCGCCTCTTCCGAGTTATTTTTTGATTAAAAAAAAAAATTAAAAAGAAAAAAGAGATTTATTACGGTTCTGAATGGCTCAAATTCACCGAGCTCCCCAACGCGGTGCTTTTTGTCTCTCCTATCGGGTGCACCCAACGCCAGCATCACAGCATTTAATAACACACTTTAATTAATCCTGGGATTCTGAATGTGTTATTAAGTTCTTTTTTCAAAGAGGGGTCACGGTAGTAAAGAAAAACCTTCGTTGCTCGCGCGGGGCCACAGCGGGAGCCGGTGGCAGAGCAGGAAATGAATCTCTTAATCATTCTGCCAGTTTGACCCAGCGGTGAGAGCAGAGACCTCTGACTACCTGAGCTCTCTGGACTGAGACAACTATTTCCGTTATCTGGGATGGCCTTTCCCACCTGGAAAAGAGGAGGAGCAGCTCTCAAGTCCTCTGCATGGCTGGAAAACACTGTAAGGGCTAGAGGTGCCAACTAACCACCCACCTCTCTCCCAGTTTGCGATGTTTTCACATTAATAAACGTTTCCTTTCTCACTGTCTTTAGGAGACAGATCTCGTTTGGATACAAGGGATCNTCTCTTTCTTGTAGCAGGGGCTCCAGAGCTGGAGGCAGGACTCCAGGGGGGGTCTCAGGAGAGCGGAGCAGAGGGGGAGAATCCCCTCCCTGTCCCTGCTGGCCACGCTGCTCCTGCTGCAGCCCAGGATACGGTTGGCTTTCTGGGCTGCAAGGAACAAGAAGGACCAAGAGGTGAAGAGGCTCCGCTCTGCTTTGTCTAGTCACCTGTCAGGATGGTGTGATCTTGTCCGTCTTCCATCTGCTGGCTCAGGAAGCTGCTCTCAGACCAGTTTTATCTGTAAGCAAGGATAAAAACCCACCACACTCGACGCTCTGCCCCTTGGCAAGGCCATATCTTAAGGCCAGGTTCTTCCGCCGTTTACACCCATAACTAATTAGGTTGCTCTGCTAAAATCACAACTTGGTGTCTGCTTTAAACCAAGAAGATGAGGGGAGTGTGCAGGCAGTTTATTCCCAATTCATTCCAAGAGGTCCGGGAGCCGGGGCTCCCGTCCCAGCCATTTACCAGCTTCTCTGCACATCCCTTCACACTCCCACACACCAAAACCACGAGTCCTGGGACTTGCAGACACCGAAAGGGGAAGGTCGGGAGGAGGAGGAAGGTAGAGGAAGCGCTTGGTGAGGGGTGGAAGTTGGAGAGGAAAAGGGTGGAAAAGCAGGGGTCGGAGGAAAGATGGTAGAAGCTGAACGCGAGAAACACCTGCAGATAAGCAGCAGCAAAGGCTCATAAATGGAAAAATGTCAGAGAGAAAGCATTTCCGAATGCCTGCACAACTAACTGTGTCCGAGCAGAGGGATTCCGATATTCCACACGTCATTCAATAGCGCTCAGAATATATGCAAAGCAGTATCAGCTCTTTACCCTCTTAAAAAGAGTAATATAGAGTCAGAGTTTTATATTTAATGAGGAAAAGGAAGACGAGTCACCAGGTACTTTTTGTCTAAATACAACAACAACAAAAAAAGGTTTTGCAAGTATTTGCAGTTTGAAAGGCTTTTTAATAAAAGTTCACTGAAACTCTTCTACAAAGTTTTCTTTTTTTGCAGATTTTAAAGAATGCCTACGTACCGTTCACGTCATAATAATACCCGGGTACACTGCAGAGAGCATACAGTATCCTCGTATTAAAATGTCAACCGTTTTGATTTGGATCAGTCATTTTCTGAAAGAAAATCCAATAGCGATACAACATAACCTTTAAAAATATCGTTCTTTCTTGTATTCACCAGTTAAATACTTTGAGGATTGCAGCAGAGAGGAGTCCACTAACTCGAGTCAGTTAAAAAATGTTTTCTAAGGGTGTTTATAAGGCAAAAAAAATCATTGTCAATTATCTTCTTGAGAGTTAGACATGAGTTTTCTTCTCAAAGGGTGGATTTTTGCTGATTTCTCACAAGGCCTTGACAGAGCATCCTGTACCCTTTCTTGGTAAGCTCTCTCTGCTGCTACACCCGATTCGTATTCTCGCTGCTTCTCTTCTTCCTCAGCATCACGGGCCCGTTGTTGATAGGCAATTTGAGCCCCGAGTTGCTCTTGGTATTCTTTTGCTGCTTTTACTTTTCTGGAAATGACATAGGAATGGCTTATTTATGAAGTGGGGGTAAAAAAAAAAAAATAAACAACTTATTTAATCCTTTTAGGTGATGGTGAGAGGACGGAGAATGAAAGCGTCAGGTCTCAGCCCTTTCCTAGCTCAGCCCCATTGCTGCAGCAGCCTTCCGCCCCATCTCCACTCCCTTGTTCCGAAGAAAACAAGTTGCTGCCGACGGGGAAGGCTCCTGCCGCCGATTCGTACTGATATTCTAGGAAACGGCTGTCAGAAGAACTCAGTCTTCCATTCCACCTCGAGACTCATCTATTACTTTCACTGCCCTCTGGAGAAGCAGCGGAAGTCTACCGGCGTGTTCGGACGCTTCTGGAGCAGGAGACACACGGACTCCCGCAGAGATTCAAGTGCTGACAGCCTAGTCAAGACTTGTGCACTAACGCAACGCGCTTGAACCACAAACACTGACTGACACCGCCAAACGCCGGCTTTGCTATGCGAAGGTGTATCCATAATGAAGCCCAGCGTGTTTCCTTTCTGCCACAGCCAGGAGATCGTTACCAAGGAAGCCAGCAGAGAACACACCAGATGTTGGCTCTGGAAGGAGCTACTCCGTTACCTCCCCCGGACAAGCGTGGAGAAAGGGCAGGAGTACAAAAGGGAAATGGATTAAGTGAAATAAGGCCCTTTGCCCTAGGCTTGGCGTGACACCCAGAGGAACATTTCAGCTACTGCGGATAACTTATCCTCACCCTGAGGAACCGCAAGATGAGGAGAACCCCGCGCAGTCGTATGGTGTTTTGGCAGCAGAGTATATGATTGTTTAAGGGACGTGCGTGGGTGGGGTTTAGCAATAAGCCTGAACACCCTAGTTCTCCGAGGTAAGTAACGAACTAACCTTTCATTAACCCTCCTCCCCAAACCTCTGCCACTCCTAATAACAGCTCAGGGTACGAGGGGATGTATTTAATAAACATGATGGATGGAAAAGCCCCAAACAAGGCTGTGTAATAAACCACCATTGTTTGTATGATGAGATCAGAATTAGTGATTTCATACCGATTGCAATATAACAGGGTTCACCCAGTGCTCTTAAGAGTTACCTGAAAATGAGAATTAGCCTCCTCACAAGTTTCAAAGATCGATATGAAATGAACCGAACCGACGGCGTAAAAGCAAAAATACCTCGCGTATTTTTCCTCTTCTACACGCTTCAGTTCTGCGATTGCTTCAGCTAATAACTTCCTCTCCTGAGCGAGTTCTTCCTGCTCCTTTGCATTTCTCTGCACTGAAAAAAACCCAAACCCCAAACAACAAAACAACTTTTAGAAGATGACAGCATTGCTAAGCTTGAAGGGATTGTATTCAAGCCAAGTAGTCTAATTAGCAAGCCTGAGTTTTGTTGCTTCTGAAGAGGCACACAAACAATGGCAAGCGTATTCTCGGCTTATTTGTTTCTCATCCGCTCAGAGTACTAAAGATTTCACATCCAGAACTTCATAACAACAACATAATTAATAATAAGGATTGTTTGCTGATGCAATCCTTACTTTACCAGGCTTTGCTCTGGTGACAGCAATGGCAAATCAGCGTAAGGAATGCCTGGAGGAGTGAAGTTTGGGAAGCAGGTTGAGAGATGGTGGCGTTGTTGTCCACTTCACCATACGGCCTGCGCACACCGGGGCCAGACGGGCTTCCCGAAAGCAGCGCGTTGTACTCCCTCCGCCTTTGCCAAGACTTGCGTCCGTGCGGTTTGGGGCACAGACAGCGAGCTGTTACAGCTTACCCTTCTCCTCCACCTGCAGTTGTCTCGTATCTAGGACATCTTTCAGCAGCTGCTTTCTAGCCTCCTTTTCTAATCGCTTTTGCTCAGCCTTCTTGGCCCAAACCTCCGCGATCTCTTCATCGAGGAGTTTGTCCACGTCTTTTTCTCGCTGTTTCTCCTCCTCCAGCTGTTGAGCCAGATGTGCCAGGTAAGTCTGTTGCTCCTTCAACAGCTCTTGCTGCAAACGCACAGACATTTGCTGATCTGAGTTAAACGAGTTCAAAAAATGCCTTTTAAAACACAAAGAGAAGTGGTGGTTTGCGGCCCAAGTGGGAACTGGGAGCCTAGAGCTCCATTCCAAACCCTGCTATGGGAAAGGGCTGTGGGGAATCTTCTTCCTGGCCAGTCGACAGTGTCTGGACAGCAGCATAAAAGCAGAACAAATAGAGAGCGATCCCTTTCCCCACGGCAGCTCAGCTGCCAAAACCACAGACATTTTACAAACTTTTCACAGCTGACCGGGCTACTTCACCATCATCTGCATTAGAAGCCTTAAAATCCAATAGAAACAATAATAAATAATAATAATAAATATCACCTCCTCTAATTTTGGCTAACAGTGAGTTTATCCAGCTTTCCTAACCTACGTGAGCTCCTAAATACCTTGAGCAGAGTAATGAGCGCAGCTCCCTGCTCTCTCTTACAGTTACATCGAGACTCGTTTTTCACCCTGAAGTTGGACAATCTACTTGGTTTAAATTTAGGAAGTGACAGACACATAGATATTTAACGAGAGGTTTTGCATCTCTAGGTCCAGCTATTACAGATTTAAAACTGTTTCTTGGCATTAATTAGAATAAGTTAAATAAAATAAGTTAAACAGAATAAGTTAAACTTCCTCTGCGGTTACAAATATTTAATAAATCAGGTCCGTGAAACAAAAAATATGCTTCTAACGGCTATTACCCCTTTTGGCTATCCCAGTAGCCTCGCTGATTGCAAAGCAGGCTTTAAAGCTGCGGCTTTAACAGATAATGGACTTCTTTAGAGAAGTCAAGCTCTGGCAGGAAGAGAGGCAACAGGCAAAAGAACCAACGTGTTCAGCGAGAAGGACTTGTGTCCGATCTCATTTATACTGCGCGGTTCACCGAGGGCCGCAAAATTAGCCTAGACGAGGTATTGTCCCCACAACTTCACAATTAACACCTCTAACCCTTACTTTTCTTTTCGTTTTCTCCTCAGTGTCCTCCTGGGGTTCCTGAAGAGATTTTTCTAAGATCTTCATCTCGAAGGCGAGTTCACCTTGTTTTTCTTCATTCAGACGCTTCTGCTTGTCCTGGGCTGCTCTGAGCAACACATCCCTCCGTTCCTTCTGCTTCTGTAGTTTCTCCCTCTGAAGTCGTTCGGTTTCTAGCTTAAACTGCTGCTGCTGTTCTTCCTACAACATGAAAAACAGCCCGCTTGTAAAGTCATCGCATAACTTCAAATTAAGTGATGGGTGGAATCAGTTTAACTGGAACATCGAAGAGCAAAGATAAATATTTAAAGCTTTTCTTGTTGACATTAGAGAATTAGTGCCATCCATTAGGCCTGTTAAAGCATGAACGTTTTAGCGTATCGTTCATTAGAACTCGGGGGTTTTCTCTGCAATTATCAAATGCACTGCAGTAACAAACCACCGGAATGCCTGACGTTCTCCAAATATTTCAAGCGGATAGAAAGAGTCATGTCTTTGGAGAAACGAGTATCACTGCAGTCTTTACACGCAGCCGTAACTACTAACCAAGACCAGAGCCCTGTGTTCCTCCTGTTTCTGCGTGTGTGATCTCTCCTGTGTCTGCGCTGGGTGTTCAGAGCACTCAATCTCTAGCGGACATAAGGATGCACAAAGCAATTCATTGGATCCTAATATTCTGATGGGCAGTTCCTGAATTTCCGTGGCTTCAGACCATTACACTTTATATCGGAAAGAACAGAATAAATGGACAGTAAAGCTGAGTTCTTAAGAAAGAAACACCGAAAACCAGCAAATGTATATTCAAGATCAAATAGCCATATGTACATCCAGGATTATTTACTCCCCAAAAAAAGCCCGAAGTAGCATCACTGAAGTAACTTAGCATAATTCCTGAACATCCTGCATTTGAATAAGCTTACAAGCACAACCGCGCTCAGTCATAAAACAGTACGTGGCCATCATTAACTTATCTACAGATCTCCGAAACAATGCCTCAGTGGTCTCGAAAGTACACAGTTTTTTGTTAATCCAGTTTTAAATTAAATGTCTCTTTCATAACTGGAATAAACATTCTAACACACCATCAGCAGGTTTGACTTAAACAACGTGACTAACCTTCTGCATAGGGAAGTACCAGCTGCACTTCCCAAGGAACGTAAGTTCTTGTGCTGGACATAAAGCACCCACTGAAACACTTCCCAACCCAAAGCTGACCTTGCTGCGTGCCTGAATGGTCAAATTCACTTTCAGAACCTGGTAAAACAGCTTTGAAACGTCAGTGTATTTTAAGCCACAGAATAAATAATCCAAAAAAACCCTTCCCGACAGTGAAGACGGAAAGACAGCGGAAATATTTAGCAGTCTACGGGGCAAGTTGGCACACGTCTTAGGCTGAATTCTGACGTGAGTGAAGTCGCGTGAGAGTAGCCAAGGATGGGATC
Organism: Rhinoptilus africanus; assembly: GCA_013400135.1. Taxonomy (NCBI): domain Eukaryota; kingdom Metazoa; phylum Chordata; class Aves; order Charadriiformes; family Glareolidae; genus Rhinoptilus; species Rhinoptilus africanus. The sequence continues at coordinate 134,851 of VXBO01008219.1, read as the reverse complement.
CATGGTGCTTATTCTGCGAAACTTTATACGATGGGGTAACGCAACATCGCAAACGTACAAAGAAATTGTTACCAACCATCCGTCTGCAAGCCAGCACCAAAGTGCTGCGGCAGAAACTCATCTAGCACTTCTGAAACTGCAGCCGGAACACGATTTAAATCGCCTTCTCAAGAAATCTTAATTCTTTAAAAAAAATAAAAGACAGAGAGAGCGAAAGGCAGCTGGCGTAGGTAACGTAGTTAACGCAAAAATTCCCATCTCTGTTTTGTCATCCAGCCTGAGATATCCTATAGGACACCGACGGTCTATCGTGGCAAAGGCGCGAGTTTTGCTTCGCAAAATAATCTATTTCCATTATAAACCATTCTATAAACCATTATACGCAGAGCCACTGAGCTGTCCACACTGTGCCCTTTACCCAGATGAAACCCTTGATCATTAGAGGCTACCAACTCTGCACTGAGGAACTTGGGACCAGGCCATCTGTCACGGCCCTCTCCCGCTGAAAAGGGATTACAGCCCATTTTCCAGACAGAAACTCTCCTTTATGGACCCTTTGAAGAAAGCTTTTTTTCAGAGACTAAACCACTTCACCAGAAATTTATCTCCTTGACAGAGCCCAAGGCAGCTGCCTTCAAGGGAAGCTGCAAAGTCTTCTAGTCTAATAGCATTTTTCTGAAAAGGCCAGTTAAGTAGAAGCGTTCATTGCCTGGGAGGTTTGGCAGTACCTTAAAAGCTGCTACACGAAAATAATTTCATTTTGCATGTTTTTACATAAGCGAAACATGAGAGTCTAGCTAGGAATAAAGACTCTACTGTTTTACAGCCAGGATTTTCAGAGCTTAAGATTAATTCTTGTCGTTGTTTTTACAAAGTAGTGGAGTATATACCTTGCCAACATCACCTTCTGGTGCCTAGAAGAGTCCCCCGAGTGATCGTTCCATCACTAGGTGTAAATAGCTGCAAAATTAAGACCGAATCTGAACTAAATAGTCTCCTATAACTCCCAAAGGCAACGCGGAATGCTGTGAACTAGGAAGCCTCACTAAAGCCAGCGCAACTACAGCAAGCCTACAGTGGGGAGAGATGAGGAAAAAAAAAAGGGGGTAGTGGCCAAACAGTAGGGCCAAGGTAGCCAAATGCCTCCCGTGATATGACGCGCAACAGCAGCCAGCACTAATAGGTGAGAGCGCTTAGGAACTGCTTGCTAATTCGTTAAAAAAAACCCCAAAATAATGGATGTAAATTCTGAAATTCAATCAGTTGGAGCATAAGCACTTGGGATTCTTCATATAAATGCGTCTCCTCATGTACGTGTCAGGGTCCTGAGCGCACCAACAAGCCCTGTAAGCTCCCCGCAGGGGTTTGGCTGCCTCCGCTCCGAGCCTGGGATCAGAGAGCTGGGAAAAAGCGGTGGGAGAAAGGGCTGAGAGGAGTCGTTTGGGAGCTGCAGTTCGGCTCAGCCTCTCGCCTTCGGTGCCTGCGTGAGCTGTGTATCGTGGTCTGAGACCTGGTGTTACGCGTTACAGCTGGGACACAAGCGAGGAAAGGAGAAATCAGAAAATTGCAAAGATGTCTGTCAAAACATGACCATTTCCCACAAAAGCTCCGAGAGGCTTTCAATGCCAAAATCCTTTACAACGCTAAGTTTCAAAAGATGTATTTTTGTCTGTAACACAGGAATGCATTCGCTACAGCTCTGGAAAAGAGGCTTAGCATAATAGGACAGTCTCGGATACTAATGGAATCAGGGAAGATACAAATAAGGCATGGATTAATCTAAATGTCTCATAAGCCTATCATTAGGAGGGCCTTACAGAGAACCCTGGATTGAGAATGATATGGAAATTACCAGCAATCGTGCCTCTTCTTCCTTCAGCCGCTTCGCTTCCTCTCTGTGAGCGCTGAGCACTGCTACCTGGGCGCTGAGCACATTCAGAATTTCCTGGTTCTGTTCCACTGATTTCTGCATCTCCACCGCCTCTCGCTTTTCCTTAGCCAAACTATCCTTTTTCCAAAGCTCTGCAAACATCTCCTCCTCCTCCTTCTGTTGCTTTTTCAGTTCTTCCTTCAGAGCTACCTGGACCAGCCGGTCTTCGCACAATTCCTTCTGATGCTTCTTCATCCGCTGTATGCGAAGCTCCTCGCATTGTTCACTGAAAGACAACATAAAGGTTTTAAAAAGGAGAAGTCTCAAAATAAATAATAAGCAAGTTCGGAGGTGTGTGATGGATGGAGGCTCCCAGCTCGTAAATACTCCGAGGCACACAGCTCAGGATGCCAAGTTCTACACCTGCTCTGCCGCTGACTCCTTGTGAGGCCTACAGAATCACAGAGCCCAATTTGGTGGAGATTTTGACTTTAATGAGTTGAAGAGCAGGTCCTATATTTGCATTTGTAAAAATATATATCTGCATATTATACTTATAAATATTTTATACATACAGTGTGTATTTCTATAACGCATGTCCGTATATATGTAGCTGGGACACGCATTGTTGTGGAGGCCCCATCGCTGGAGGGGTTCAAGGCCAGGTTGGACGGGGCTTGGAGCAACCTGGGCTGGTGGGAGGTGTCCCTGCCCAGGGCAGGGGTTGGAACTGGGTGGGTTTTAAGGTCCTTTCCAACCTAAACTACTCTATTATTGTGTGCGCTTTTTATATATATAATTTTTTAACCTGTAAAACGCATGCACACCATACTTATTCAAATATGCAGGTTGCGCTTCATTCAAATGGAGTCTTTGACTCGGTTTACTAGGCACTTGAAAGCTCATTCATATTCAGAAAATAACTCCGAGAGCAGAAATTTAGGTTACGCAGCTCAACAGGAACCACTAGAAATTTATTCATTTTTTTTAATGAAGTTTTGTGGGATAATTCAGAAAAGTTGCAATAAAAGTCTGGAGAAGCTACAAAGTCAAACAAGTGATATGCAGCTTTCAAATGGCGTTTAGTGACAGCAACTGAGCTGCACAGCAGCAGAAATTTACCTTCAGCTGAAGAACACGTGACTATTTACAGATTCAGTGACAAGTGGAGTCCCTCAAGGATCAGTGCTGGGACTGGTCTTGTCTAACACCTTCGTCAGCAACACGGACAGTGGCACAGAGCGCACCCTCAGCAAGTTTGCCGACAACACCAGGCTGTGTGGGGTGGCTGACACACTGGAGGGAAGGGAGGCCATCCAGAGGGGCCTGGACAGGCTGGAGAGGTGGGCCTGGGCCAACCTCATGGAGTTCAACCAGACCAAGGGCAAGGTCCTCCATGTGGGTCGGGGCAATCCCAAGCACCGACACAGGCTGGGCAGGGACTGGCTGGAGAGCAGCCCTGAAGAAAAGGACCTGGGGGCGCTGGGGGACCAGAGGCTCAACAGGAGCCCTCAGTGGGCACTTGCAGCCCAGAAACCAACCGTATCCTGGGCTGCAGCAGGAGAAGCGTGGCCAGCAGGGACAGGGAGGGGATTCTCCCCCTCTGCTCTGCTCTCCTGAGACCCCACCTGGAGTCCTGCCTCCAGCTCTGCAGCCCCTGCTACAAGAAAGAGAGGGACGTGCTGGAACGTGTCCAGAGAAGGGCCACCAGGAGGATCCGAGGGCTGGAGCACCTCTCCTACGAAGACAGACTGGGAGAGTTGGGCTTGTTCAGTCTGGAGAAAAGAAGGCTCCCAGGAGACCTTCTGGTGGCCTCCCAGGATCTGAAGGGGGCCTCCAAGAAAGCTGGGGAGGGACTTTTTAGGATGTCAGGGAATGGTGGGACTGGGGGGAATGGATTAAAACTAGAGATGGGTGGATTCAGAATGGCCGTTGGGAAGAAGTTCTTCCCCATGAGGGTGGTGAGACACTGGCCGAGGTTGCCCAGAGAGGGGGTGGCAGCCCCATCCCTGGGAGTTTTGAAGGCCAGGCTGGATGGGGCTGTGAGCAACCTGATCCAGTGGGAGGTGTCCCTGCCCAGGGCAGGGGGTTGGAACTGGATGGTCTTTAAGGTCCCTTCCAACCCTGACAATTCTACGATTCTATGATATCAATCTCCACATCAGGATAGTTATTCAATAACTACAGCAACGAAGCAAAATCTAAATGAATTCCATTAAGATTTTCCTTTTTGTAACTTAAAAGCAAAATTCAGTTTGCCAGCACTAAAGATAGATAATTTGGTGGTTTGCTTTTTCCCTTTCCGTAGCTCTGCTAAGGTTCTGTCTTTGCAAAAAGTCTTTGCTTTTCTAAACAATTGCTAAGGTCCTGGTGTGGTTGAGGCACTACCAAGTGTGTAATAACTATGTACTGGCTTACAAGATCTTCCAAATCTTTACCAATAAAACTCCATGCTAAGCCAGGCGAATAAAAATTACTTAGGGCTCATAAACTGCAAAGAGTATTTCCCCAAATAGCCCCTCCTCCGGTTCGGAACCGGCTGAACAAGCTACTGACAGACAGAAAAAGTGACAGTGCCGAAAGCCAGCCTGACCCCTTTCTCGGTGCCACCGGGGGAGCCATCCAACCAGTCAAACCTAGAGCGCAGCGCTGCGAAATCAGAGCTGGGAGCGCAGAGGGGAGGGATCGCTACACCTTGCTCTTTCTTGGTGCTGCAGGAGTGAGTCACAGCCCAAGAATGCAATCCGTGACCTCTAATTTCATGCAGAAGCAGAGGTCTCACCGCATTTTCTTCCTGTCGGCATTGACTGTTTGCTGCCTCACGTTTCAGCTGTAAACTTCTGGGGCTACGGACGTCTCTCTTCATCCTCTCTCTGTAAAGCACCTAATGCCACGAAGCCTGCGCTGAAAGGTGCTACGCACTAGACACAAACAATAAAAAGGCAGAGCAGCACCATGAAAACTAAATTCTCCTTCTGCTTGATATCCAGAAGGTATTTCTAACCTCTTAACTGTCCCTAACCGAGAAGAAACAAAGCTAATCTGTCAAGTCCCCTTTCATCAATACCACGTGTTTATAACAGATTGCCCAGAGAAGCTGTGGCTGCCCCATCCCTGGAGGGGTTCAAGGCCAGGTTGGACGGGGTTTGGAGCAACCTGGGCTGGTGGGAGGTGTCCCTGCCCAGGGCAGGGGGACAGAACTAGATGTTCTTTATGGCCCCTTCCAACCCGAACCATTCTACGATTCTGCAAGATAAAACCTCACACACTTTTCTCCCCCAGTTCTAGGACACGCCACATCCTCTAACCAAACGTTGGGTTCTTCCCCGAGACCTGGGCTCATATCCTCCGCAGAAGAAACATGTGGAACCATCCTCAGCTCAGCTTCAGAAGAGGAAACACAGGAACAAAGGAGCAGATGGCTGGTTTTCCTCATCCGAGACAGGAACCTTCTGACCATGGGTTATCCCAGCCATCAAAGCAGAGAGCAGCAGAGCAACGCCTCTCTCCAAGAGGTGCCCCTGCCTTCAAGCAAGTCAAGAAACGTACTACCTCATTGCCCCTTTTCCTACATTTTAACACTAGGATCTATCTTCCCCCTCCTGGGTAGGAATTAGTGGTGATTACAGACTACAGTACTAATTAGTATTCATGGAAAAACGTATTTCTCAAATGTTCTGAGGGAAACATGCCGATATTAAGATTTGAAATCTTACACCACTAGAAATCACTGTATTACCTTAACACAATGGGTTCAAAGTTCTTTCAGCGGTGAAGGAATAAAGAATTAATTATTCCTTTTCATGATTATAAACTAATCTGAATTTAATTGAATTCTCGGAGGGGAAGAGAAGTTAAATAAGAGATCGGCATGGTTAGAATTTTATATTAAAATAACCCCGTAATTGCTTGATTTCATCAAAATAATTCCTTCAAAGCAGCTTTTACAGCAACCTATAAACATCTGCTCCCCCAGATGGCTGGTTTTCTTCCTCGCTTTGCCATCCTAAGCTTCTTAACATTAAAATTGTGCCTGTATGTAGCCACTTCCCAAAGACTGCATTTATTCCCCCCCCTCTTTCCCGCTTCCTTTCCAAGTTATTTATTCATTTTAGGGCTGCAGTACAGAGTCGCTGTGATAACAACATTCTCTTCGTGGATGCTTCTGATGTTATCACCGGAAAAAGGATGTAATACGTGTTTTATGTAAATTTTAAGACATTGCCATTTTCTTTAAAGATCCCACCAGGAACGTGCCCTCAGGCGAAAACTGGCCGAGCATCTTTCCGTACAAGTTGTAGCCCTTCAGGAAAACGAATTCCAGGGATGCTCCAAAGACTGTGCCCTCCGTTACCTTGTCACAAAGGACTCTTCCTGGCTAATATAAGGACTGAGAAGCTGTTGAATACATATCCTCAGGCTACAGCTGCAAACCCAGCCACGCGGCTGATAAAAGAGCTGTCTTAGTACTCTGGAATGACGTTCTGGGAGTGCTGTATGCTATAGGTGCTCCTATAACGCAGGTTTGAGAATTTCTATCTGCCAAAAGAGCAGAGCGCCTCGCTTCGAGTTAAAAGAAATATAAAAAAGTCTGTGTTACGTTTCAAAGACACTCAAAATATTTCTAAGCGTAGACATGAAGAAAGAGACCTGTCTTTTGAAGGAGAGATGAACAAGGTGAACTGTTGTCAGCTGGTGTTATTAAAGTTTTGGGGGTTTTTTTAGGGACCTTAATTTATAAGTAGAAGGAGACAGAGCTAGAGGAAGGGAGGGAGGAACTGGCTATGAAAATGTATTTCCATGACATCAGGACATCCGTCAAAAAGAAGGACGCTGTGCGCTGCAGGATGAAGATTCATTTGCAGAAATACTCCAAGATTGCCACTCAACAGCCGCGAAGAAAGACGATTTCACTGCGTCTAAACTCTCTTGGAAAACTGCAGCCAGCAGCACACCACCTAGCAAAGCGCCTGCAACACTTTTTAATGGGATACTATGGGGCATGGGCATTGCCTAGATCCAAGAGCAGCCTGGGAAAGGCAGGAGGAAGATGGGAATGATCACTTGAGGCTGAGGGAATCCGGTATCAGTAGGGTTGTACTGGAAAGAAAGAGGACCTGAGACATTCAGACAGGCAACCGCAGCATCAAAGTCCACGTATGTATCACCAGATGATGCAATTTCCCTGGTGGGATTCATTTCACAATTAAGATGTCTAAAATTAGGAATCTACACGTGAGCTAAATTCCCATTCTAATCAGCAGGAGCCTAATCAATGCAATTAGCAGAGGCTAGGGTGCAGTTCAGTTGGCAGCCCAATATACGCCTTCTTTAGGATGACAGTAGGTTCCTTTAACTGTCCTGATCTCAATGAAGATCTGATTAGAACAGGATTTCAGATTCCCAGTGAATATAGAGACCCCTACCTTTAGGTTTCTAAATCGCAAGCTGAATCCCTTCTCCTGGGCACGTTAAACAAGCTACAAGTATGAAATAAAAGGCGCTCCAGCAGCGTCTCCTCTAAATAATTTCAAAAGTGAATTTCAACCGCTTTGCGTGGGGGTAGGGACCAAACCAGGAATTGTAAATTGCGCTATTTGCAAGCCAGCACGTAAATTTAGAAATGCGTACGCTGCCTTAACACCTGTCTTCCCACATTTAAGAAACCAACATTTACCTGTGAAATTAGTTAGAGTTTATGCAGGAGGGAAAGCAAGTGTTGATTTTTATTCCCAGCCTCCGCACACCGAGAAGCAGGTGCTGTGGATTCCCGTAGCGCCGTGGGAGACCGGGAAGAGACACTTCAAATGATTACAATTCAATTACATTAATATTATTTTCATCCCTTCCTTTGAAAAACCAGATTTCCAAGAATTAAACAAGTCAGATTTCATGCCAAGGCCTCCGGGCCTGATAAAACACCTGCAAATCTTGAATCGCTTCAAAAGACGCTGCTAAGCTCAGCATCCGGGAAGATTTGGCACAGAACCTGAGGTTGCATTAAAACTTTTGCTGCGGCTGCTACTCTGGAAAAGTACGCAATAAATAAAACACTGTCTTTTTGGACAATCTTAGCTTTTCAAGGATTTTTAATGTATTAGCTTAATAAGCACGGTTTAGGCCAAATTAGCCTTCCATGAACCCTTTTCACTCCAATAACAGAAAGCTGAAAGAGAACTATATGCCAGAACAATTAATAAAACCCACCTGATTAGGCAGGTGAAAGGGCAGGGATGCTCACACAGGATGAGGATTTCGGCATTACAGTTGGAAGAATGTTTTTGTGGTGGCTCTACAGTTCAATAAGGAGAAAGGACAGTTCTCTGCACCTGTTGCCTTCATTTCTATTAATTTATTTTTTTTTTCCCCACTCACACAGTTTACTAAATATTACAGCTTCACCAGTTTGGATCCCTGCTCTTTAGAGGCTGCGCCCCTTCACTGAAAGTCAAAAGACTCGACTCTGCTCCGCCGCGTGCAACAAGGCTGAGGGCTCCCAGCTGCTGGCAAACCTCTACTCAAACCACCTTAAATATTTTTGTGTTATATCATTTCAATCACATTCATCTTTCCTCCTTCGGTTTATTATTGTCACCTTTGTGTTAAATTGCCTCTTTGTTATAAAGTAGAATTCGGGTGAAGTAAATACATACCGGAACTGCTGCTCTCGTTTTTCAGCCACCAGTTGTTGCCTTTCTTTTTCTCTCTTCTCTCGCAGTAACTTTGCTCGCTCCCTCATCTTTGCTTGTTTCTCCAGTACCGTTTCTTCAAGTGCCTCCATCTCAGCAAAGTACTTACTTTCCTCTCTCTCCAGAAGCTCACGAAGCCTGTAATGAAAACATTTTTAAATAACAGATAAAACAATCCTTGGCTTGAATTATTAACTTGTACTTTATTTCTTACGAGCGCAAAACGGGTACTGGGCTCCTTTCAACACTTCTTGCAAATACCAAAGAAGGGAATATCCAAGGAAACATCAAATTTTAACTCAGGGATCATTCCTCTTGTGCCCATGGAGGGAATCTGGACAGCACAACAGGAGGGATTCTGTCCTGGCAGGATTTAAGCTCTTTATCTTACAAACCCATTGCCAATTCTGCTTTACAACTTCAGTTCCCCGTTAAACAAATTCTTCTCATTCCCAGAGAATGTCACCAGTTGATATCAATTTGATCTTGTACTGTTGTTATCCCCCTCCCTGCTACTTACCACCCTTCTCTACGCAGCTGTAATTAAATCTCCTCTCAAACTACCTTTTGTTATTTTAGCACCTGTAAACCACCTCATCCTGAAAGACCTTTGATGAGAAAATTATGACAAATTGGCAATTTTTAAAGACACCGCCGTTTACCTCTCTATCAATCCTAGCAGTAAGGAAGCTGAGGCTAAGGCTAAGGAATCCAGAAACGAATTGAATCCAGCCCAAATGCCACAGCGGCCTCTGAAAAAAAAAATCACTCTCACTTTTATGCAATGAGATGCCCCTGCATGAGCAATAGCGCTGCAGAAACTAGGCTGGAACTGCTGGTGGCCAGCAAAACCAAAGAGTGACTAATTCTGGAAATTTAATTGCACTCTCTTCACCCAGCCTCCTTCCACGGGGCTCTTAAGCAGCTAAATAAGAACAAACCCCACGAGGTTCCACCAAACCCGTGCTCCTGGGAGGAGTTACCCCGTGCACTGGTACAGGCTGGGGGCTGACTGGTTGCAAAGTGGCGTTGCAGAAAGGGATCTGAGGGTCCTGGCAGACAACAAACTGAAATAATCCAGCAATGCACCCTTGCGGCAAAGAAAGGCAACAGCCATCTCGGGCTGCGTGAGGAAGAGCACGGCCAGGAGGTGATCCTTCCTCTCAGCGCCGGTGAGACCTCATCCGGAGCGCTGGGTTCAGTTCTGGGCTCCCCAGTAGAAGGAAGATACAACCTTAGCGGAACGAGCCCAGCAAAGGGCCACTGAGGTGATGAAGGGACTCAATAATCTCTCCTAAAAGGCTCTGGAGAGAGCTGGGACTGTTCAGCCTGGAGAAGAGAAGGTTCAGGGGGATCTTATCAATGTATGAAGGGAGGGAACGCAGAAGAGGGAGACAGCGTCTTCTCACGAGCGCCCAGTGACAGGACAAGAGGCAACGGGCATAGATTCAAACATGTGAAACTCCACCTAAACACAAGGAAACACTTCCCCCTCCACACACCCCTCATGAGGGTGGTCAAATATTGGAAGAGGTCGCCCACAGAAGTGGTGGAGTCTCCATGGAGACAAACCAAACCCAAAGGGACAGTCCTGGGCAACCTGCTCGAGGTGACTGCTTGAGCAGAGGGTCGGACTAGCTGATCTCAGGAGGTTCCTTGTTGCCCCAGCCATTCTTAAGAAAGACTTCGTACAAATCTGCATTTCTTTTAGCTGCCTGTGCTGTGAAGGCTTACTTACAGGACCTAAACATTCATTTAACGAGGTTGCAACAAAAGCCTCAGTTACGCCCAACTTCTGACACTTTTATCAAAGTCCCTTTTTCTCTCTTTAAACAAAATCAAGCAACAAAACTGCTATAATACTACTTTTATCTTGCATTTGGCAGCCGGGGCTCTAAATGCCACCTAAAATGTACTAGTTACAGTGTTTGAATAGGTATCTCTAGTGATGGGCTCAGTAATTAGTACTAGTAACGAGAGCCTAATAGCTACTGTTTGCTCTACGTTGCTTCTTGACCGACAAATAAGCAGGCCCGTGCTTTCCGTGATGATGAATAACGAATTCCGCGCCCCAACGCACTGCGTAAAGTACAATGCTGCGCTCCACCGAGTGTTTTTCCCCGCAATCATTCCTCCAAGCGCACACTTCAGTTGAAAATAGCAGGGCAAACATCAGCATTAGCTACTTGTTTGCTACCTCTCTCTTCTCTCCTCAGTCCCTGCCAGATATTCCCGCATTGTCGCATCCACCTCCCGCCGCACGGCGCTGTGCAGCCATTTTTGTTCGTTGCGTCGCTGCCACTCGGAGACGCTGCGATACTGGTTGTAGAGCTTTAAGAGATCAACACGTTCAAGGAGCTCCTTTTCTTTCTGTCTGCGGACCAAGACAAACTTTTCACTTGGTTGTTCTTTGGGAGGCTTGGCTTTCTGTAAGAGAAAGCGTACGTCAGTGGTAAATATATCAGCAGTTATTCTGGGGTTTGTTTTTCAGTTGAATTCATGACCAAATAAGTACTTTGCGGTGCCTGTCAGGCCACACCTGGAATCCCGTGTTCAGTTTTGGTCCCCGCTATGAAAAAAAAAAAAAAAAGATGTGGACAGGCTGGAGAGGATCCCAGAGAAGGGCCACAAAGATGATCCGAGGACCGGGAAACCTGCTGNACCCCTCACCAAGGCCCAGGAATGCGGGAAAGGCCCGGTCGCCTCCCGCCGCCTCCGCTGGGCCGCCATGGCCGCGCCNAAGGCTTAGGGGAAACCTTATCACCACCTTCCAATATTCCAAGGGTGGCTACAAAGAAGCCGGAGACTCTCTTTTTACAAGAGTAATGGCAAAAGAGATGGAAAAGACAAGAGGGTACAAAAGTTATTCCAGGGGAGATGCCGATTGGATACGAGAGGAAAATTTTTCACAATGAGAAAAATCAGCCGTTGGAATAATTTCCCCAAGGAAGCAGCGGATTCCCCATCATTAGGCACTTTTAAGATTCAGCTGGACGGGGTGCTGGGCCATTTTTCCTAAAGCAGGCTTGTGCCAAGAAAGGTTGGAGCAGCTGATCCTTGAGATCCCTTCCGACCTAGCATTCTGTGATGACACCAACCGATGAGAGCTCGAGGTAATTAGTGGCAAATCCCCCAAATTTTTCCCTCGGAAGAGCACACCACCAGCTCAGGAGCAGGGAATGACTTCAGGTGCTAGCACTTGCCTGTTGCCCAGCCTCTGGCTTCAATCTATACATCCAAGAGGGCGGTTACGGTCTGCTTTAGATGTACCCAACAAACCTTCTCACCACGGGTAACCCTCAGCCGCTTCCCTCTCCATCACAGCTCCCCGGGGCTCACAAACCGCCGCCCCCACCCTTTGGGGCCCAAAAAGTGGCGACCTCCCCCC
>VXBO01008219.1:41217-112112 GCA_013400135.1 Rhinoptilus africanus | reverse complement strand
GGGTGCACGGCCGCCTGGTGACAGCGGGGCCGCTCAGGAGAGGCGGTGGTTATTCCGGTAACCCATGTTAGTGGGCATACTGGTAACCAGTCTCGGGATTTTCCCCGGCGTGGGGAAGTCTGCTTAACCCCCCCCATCATCAGCCAGCGACTCGCTGCCGCTCTCGCAGAGGAGCTATTCCGAGCAGAGTGATGGAGCAAGGAAGAATTAAAGAGAAGACCCAGAGGTTTCTCAAAAGAGAGGAGCGACGTGGGGGAAACAAAACAAATATTTATAGAAATGGAAATACTGCTTGAATGAAACGCTGAGGTCTCGCGGGGTGTCGCGCCCTGTGTTGTAAATATGGGACTGGTTGTAGGGAGGAGCTCGCCCCGCTCCGGGCCCCGTACCTGCTTTAGGGGGGCTCAGCTGCCTGCGTGCCGCGTAACCCCCCCCTGTCGCAGCCCGAACAGCGCAGGAGGACGGGTTTACTTCTCAAGTAACACGATCTCATCGCGTACATTTGGGTTTTGTTTGTTTTTTTAAAAAATGTTTTTGAAATACCTGCAAAGAAACACCGGATCCCCTTGTTTGTGTGTGGAAATCCCCCGAGCTTCAGCATCCTCGGGTCAGTATCGTTGCTTGGCTTTTCAAAAAATCAGCCTTATGTCCCCCTAGAAGCATCTCCGGGGCTTTTCCTTCTGCTATAAGGGAACTCTCTACTCGTGATTGAAGCTCTTAGGTCATCTGGATCCACAAGCCATCAGTAATGACCCTTCTCCCTGTCCCTAGCCTCTGAATTTGACCCAGACCCACCTTTGGGGTTATTTATCCCAGGAAAAGCAGCCCCAAAGCCTGTGGCATTTAGACACAGGCGCCACCATTACTGTGTGGTAATCCCATTCCTGCAGCAGAACCTGGAATTCAGGTTTTAGGAGGGTGGGGAAGGAGGAACTGAACTCTTTTCTGCTCTTTGGGGCTCTACCAAGTAGGAGGCTCCAGATCATTATCAAAACACAGGATTTGCAAAGAACATTAAACTTCTAAGGAGGAATTCGTGCTCAGGCGCTGCATGCTGCAAATCTTGCCCAGCTTGGGAATTATTATGGAAAATAATCCGCCACCTGCATCTTCAGCTAGCACAGTTACGGCGCTTTGACAAAGGTTATTGCTAAGAAACATCCTAAAAAGGCAATAAATCCACTTTTGGATCTCTGCTGGTTATCGTCGTGCAGGAGGGAAGGCAGATTTTCCAGATTGATAAAAAGGGGCTTCCTAAATGGGGTGAAAAAGCAACTTCTCTCTTACCCACTGGGTTCAGCATCGTATCGGTGGGTTGTTCTGCTGTGGGGTGAACTGAGCCAGGAGTGGAGGATCTGGGATCACACATAACCCCCACAAACAAGGCATTGATGGAAGCTGGTTTAACTTACACAGATACCAAGGGCGGTAGTTCAAGCTGCGGGAGATCCACCCACCTCCAATTGTGCTTTTTAGCACCTACTAATTAGGTCCAAGTGTGTGGTTATTTTAGTAAGTGGGTGGTGGCCTCTTCTAGGTGAAGAGGGGAGATGGTGGTTTAACTCATGGGGCCTAAAAGAGGGAGAGGAGGGGTTATAGAGTGGTTTAGGTTGGAAGGGACCTTGAAGATCATCTAGCTCCAACCCTCCTGGGGCAGGGACATCTCCCACTACGCTCTTGGCAACGGCTTGTGATGGGCCTTGGCTGAGTGGGATGTGGTGACGCTCCTTGAAAGAGAGAGGTAAAACGCTGGGCTGCACTTGCTGGTCCAAGGGAAGAAATAAGGAATCTTAAAACTAGATGGAGGTTTTGCGCTGTGATATTTCTGTGCGATGGGACCTACGCCCCCTCCCAGGTTGGTTTTTCTTCTACCTCCCCTTCTTTAATCCCAAAGCTGCTGCATTCAGCTGTTGGCCCTGCTCACCTTCTCCTTCAGCTTTGTTGTTGCTAGACAGATCTCTGCTTCCAGAGGGGATTTGGCTCTCCAGTAGGACTTCTGGGGACTTCATCACCCAAAGGTCACCTTCTGAATTGCTGCTCCTGTTTGCTCGGGTTTCCCATGTGCTTTCTAGCAGATGTGGGCGCATCCCCAGCCTTGCTTCTCTTGCCCTACAGTAGAGAGAAGGATAAAGATAAGTTCTTTTCTGGGTGGTTTTAGCAGGACCAGTGGATTGGAGAAAGCAGAATTTGATCTGTTGACAGCACTGGGATTGTCCAAAGAGGAAAAGCCCAGGAGAGTGATTCCAGAGCTGATCCCTGGCAGGGTGTGCTCTACCTGCAATGAAGCCAGATTTGGCTTTCCCTAGTTGATCCTTGTCTCCCTTGGTGCCTGGACACACTCAGGGTGCATTTGAGCCCATCACGGGTCATTCAGGAGCTTTATCGCCTCTGCAGAAAACCCTCTTTGCTAACAAGAATTACAGTTTCTGGCGTTGGGATTTGACTCCAGGTGGCTGAAAGAGTCATCCACCGACTGGAGAACAGAGAGGAGCTTTGCCTCCCCCCCTGGTCCCGGTTGAGAATGTCCCAGCACTGCGAAGCTCATGGTGGCTGGCCATCCCCCATCTCTACCCTACATCAGGTGGTTTTTTGCAAATATCTTTCGATTTGCGACCCAGGAGTTTCCAAGGAGCATGAATTAAATGTGTTTTGGGGTGTTAGTGTCATCCCTGCTTTGAGGAGATACTCAGCCTGGTTTGGGCATCCTGTGGCGTTTATCCGTTTGGTCCGTGTTGATTGATTTCTTTTGCCCTTGGTGCATCCAAGACCAAAAGCTACTTGTTTTCAACCTTGAAGTGGTTTGCTGAGTGAGAAGGTGCACTGGAAGCTCAAGCAATATTACCGTGGTACCACTTTTAACTAATTTTTAGCAATTGCGAAGGATAAACATACCTGTAAAAAAAAAAAAGTTCCTGCATTTGTGATTGGTTTGAAATCACTCATGGCAGTGATGGGAGGTTTGGGAACGTTCGCTCAGTCGGAGAGAAATCTGAGGGATACTTAAAAAAATCAATTAAAAAACTCCAAAAAGGAGGATTTTCAACCTCAAGGAGGTGGATCCCTAGATGGATTTGAAAACATAGTGAATAGCAAAGGTTATGTTGGAGATTACTGATGATAGGAAGATGTTTATTTTTAAGGAGGGAGGGATGTATTCTCCAAAGAATCATTAGAGGTCTGGGTGGCAGCAGCCCCGTGACCCATTTCTCACCTTTCCTTCTTCTGTTCTTGGGCAAATCCGTAATCCTGCTGTGGAGGACAGGCAGCTCTGCTGGGTGTTAACGCTGGCTGTGATACTTGGTAGGATGATGGAAGAGCTCTGGAAGCTCCCTCTCCGTGCTCCGCCTCTGGGAAACGCTGCTGATGAGCCATGGGGTCAATCTGACTCACTGTCCATGATGGAAAAAACCGCTTAAACAAGAGGTTTCTTTTTTTCTTTTTTTTTTTCCTTAGCACATCCAGCGAGTAAAGCTGTGGCCTTTCATCCGCTTCTGGAAGGGTTCCGGATAGGTTTCCCTCCAGGCTTCTTGTTTCTGCCTCTCTGATGGAGCCGTGGTCCCCAGTGATGAGCCGGGGAGGGCTGGGGGACATCTTGACCCAGCGTGAGGAGCGTTAGGTGGGAAGTGGAGAGCGGTGGGCTCATTTCCAGCTCCGCTATGAATTCCTTGCTGAACCGTCTTTGGGGGGGAAAACCAGCCACGTTAGCTGGAGTGGTCGCTGAACTGAGGCCAGGGCTTGGCACCGGATTTGGGCACTTTGGAGTGATTCACTTGAGCATGCCTTGAAAGGGTAAAGTTCTTCCTTATTTTAAGCTACTCTGCCCAAAAATCAGGAAGCAGAATTTAACTGACTTTCAGGAAAATGCGCTTTGCTCTACACGTAGGGGCCTCACGGATAAAATTAAAACAAAGATGTCGGGTGCTGCGTGGTCGGGAAAGGGGAAGTGTGCAGATGGTGGTGCAGATATGGTGTGAGAAACTTTACCCTTTCCTCTGTTCTTCTAGGGAACAACCTTAGTCTGGCTGTCCCCGAGGCTGTGGAAAGGCTCCTGTTGGATAGCCGGGTTCTGGATCCGGCTCTAAATGCACTTTGGCCTCTTTAAAAGTCTCGCAGGTTGCAGGTCTCCAAAACCAGAGGTCTGATGTTGTAGAAGTGCCTCTGATAATTACAGCTGCTCGAGAGGTCCCATTTTGTTACCCCTCTGCAAGGGGGTAATAATTCCAGGGGGAATACAAAGTGGCTCTTTCCTCCATTTTCCCCAAGAGTGTTGCACTGCCAAGCTGCGTTTGCTTTTCCGTGGAGCTGGCACGATCCTTTTGCGGCAGGAGAATCCCAACCTGCGCTTTTCCCTACGGGAAGAGGCACTCACCAGCCATGCTGCCCGCATCCCTTCCCTTTCCCCTGGGTGACGAGCAATATTTCAGGGCAGATGAGAGGCACCTGCCCTGGCACCAGCTCCGAGACGTTTTTCCAGGCTTTAGGATTCGCTCCTCCATGTTTTAGGCGCACTTTGCTATTGGGTTTAGTCATGGGATCTGGTGGCTGAGCCAGGAGCAGCTTATTAAGAACCTAGAGTGGTTTTTGAAGGCAAATATTGAACTAGAGGGTGTTTTTTGTCTGACCTGGCTGTTTGGATCCAAAATGGCTTGGCAGCGGCTGGTGGATCAATCCATGCTCAGCTGAAGGTTGCAGCAAGCTGCGGTCTGTGTCTGTATTTGGGGAGAATAAGAGGGAAAAGGGTGGTGGTGATGTTTTTTCCTAACAGTGGTCCTGTTGTCCTCAGAGGTGCACGCCGACCCCAAGGCAGAGGTTTAGGCATCAGAAGGATCTGGGGGAGGATTTCTTGCTCAGCGCTACTGTGCAGTGTCTCCATGAGGACATCCCACCACTTACGCTTTGTAGGATATGTGCTGGCTTTTACTGGGGGGGAAAAAAACCCCAGAGTTAGGCTTAAGGAAGAGAAGACATGCTTGGGCTACTCTAAGGAGAACATTTATCTGACATAACTTTTAAATCAAAACCATTGAAACCAGAATCCCTCTCCAGCGTGTGGGATTGCAGCGTGTATAAACTGGAAGTAGGTATTGGTTTGCGGTTTTTCTCCCCCGTTTTTCGCAGCCTTGTGGCTGCCGCTCATTGTTTTCATTTGAGGAAGAAAAAAGGCAAAAGCAAGCGCTTCCCACCGTACCCACCGAGCAGCCCTGCGGTGTGTTTTGAAGGCAAGCTGAAACATGCCCTGCAGTTGTACGTCGCAGCTGAATATTCAGATATAACATGCTTTGAAGAGTCTCCCATGACTTCGTATAAGTAGGCTCCGTGCAGATTTGTCGGCTACGTCCCACCTCTCTACTTCACATCAGGAGACTGTGGGTTCAAGGCTTGGAAATTGTGGCTGGCGCGAGATGAGTGGGAAGTCTCTCGTGGGGCTGGCAATCGAGGACAGCTTGGAGGGGCTCACAGCTTTGGTGCTGCTTCTTCCAATCCCAAGCCAACTTGCTGAGTTCAGTATTTTTTTTATTATTTTGCAAATCAGTGTTTTCGCAACTTGAGAGTCGGAGGGAGCGCAGAAAGTGTGTGTACTGGGTTTTTAACTTGCTTTTTTTTTTTTCCCCAACAGAAAAAAGTGGGGGAATACTTGAAGCTATGGGCTTCCAAGGTCTTGGAAACGGAAAGAGCTGTAGGACAGTATCCATGCGTTTCCTGGAAAGCAGATTGGTAAATGAGGGCCTGGGGGTCTTGGTGGGCACCAAGCTGACCATGATCCAGCAATGCACCCTTGCTGCAAGAAGGCTGAGGGTACCCTGGGCTGCATCAGGAGGAACGTTGCCAGTGGGAGGTGGTCCTTGCCCTCTGCTCAGCACTGGTGAGGCCACGTCTGGAGTGCTGGGGCTGGTGATGGGCTCCCCAGTAGAAGAGAGAGAGATGTAATGGAGAGAGGGCAACCAAGATGCTGGAGGGACTGGAGCACTTCTCCTGTCAAGAAAGGCTGAGAGAGCCGGGACTGCTCACCTTGGAGAAGTTTCCAGGGATCTCATCAATGTATATAAATACCTAAAGGGAGGGTGCCAAGAGGATGGGGTCAGGCTCTTCTCAGTGGTGCCCAGTGACAGGACAATGGGCACAAACAAACACAGGAGATTGAAAAAGCGTTTCCTGATGTTCGGAGGCATTGTGAGGGTGACTGGGCATTGGTACAAGCTGCCCAGAAGGGTATTGGGAGCCTCCATCCCTAGAGATATTCAAAAGCCAGTTGGACATGGTCCTGGGCAACCAGCTTTAGGTGTCCCTGCCTGAGCAGGGGGTTAGACTAGATGAACTCCAGAGGTTCCTTCCCACCTCAACCCTTCTGCCACTTCATATGGCACCGGTGCGTGGCCGGCCTGTCTGGCGGTGGCCATGAGCTATGTGTGACCAGGAGCTGCAGCAGATGGTGGGTACATCCCCTCCATAGCGGTTGTTGCCTGTGTGGGCATCTGACGGGTTTTCTGGAGCCTTCCGGCTGCACTGTGCCGCAAGTGGAGGTCCACACATTGTCCTGGGTGAAGCCAGGTCACGCAAGCGCAGCAATAATTGATTTATCGTCCAGAGAAATCAATACCGTAAGCGTGGTAGGAAAGAGCAGACGAAGCCAGGAGGTTCTTCCCAGCTGGCAGAGTTTTAAACCTGGGACAGGAAAAGGGAGAGGAATCTGTGCAAGTGGGGTGGGAAGTGCTGAGCTAATTGCGGGGTCGGGGGGAAAAAAGCTCTGTCTGGGTGCGAGAGAGACTGTCAGGTCTGGGGAGCTGCGTGGGCTAAGTGGAGTTTTAAACAGGAATTGTAAAATTGTTAAAGCGAGCGTAAAATGAAGAAGGCTTTCTCGGAAGCGCTCAGTGCCTTTGTTTTCCCCCAGCAAAGTCCCTAGAAAAGCTCCATGGAAATGGAGTAACGCAGCAGCTAGAGAGGACTTGAAAATCTGGCGGCGAATGGGAAGAATAAACCTGGGGGTAAAGGAGCGATGGAGGCAGAAGGAGTAATTCCCTTTGCTCTGTGTGCTGGCTGGTGGGTAATAAAATAAATTATTGATGGAGGAAATGTTGTGCAAACCCTTTCGAGCAGAGGATTTACCTGCCAAGTTGAATCAAACCCCTATTTTGTACCCAAAAAAACCCACATACAAGGAGTGTCTTCTGCGTTAACTGCAATTGAGACCAGGGTTGGTGGAGCTTGTAGATAAGGGGGGGGGCATGGGGACAGCACAGTAGCGACAAACACTTGGCAAACTAATAATTGCAGATGGATATCTTAATCCGTTTTTAAATTAAACAATTAAAATTGCTGAAAACGTGATAGCATTCCAGGGAGCGCAGCGGTTGGATGTGAAAGCAAAACATCAGCGTTGGGGCTTGTATTGGATGAGGGGCTCTGCCTTAAATCACTGCTGTGCAAAGATGGCGGGGAAAAAAATGTGGGTTTCAAGCCTTAAAACGAACTAAAATTGATTGTCTAATGAGGAACTAGAAGGGAATGGTTCAGAACGTATTTGTGTGGATATCGATAGTTCTTCCCGTGTGCGTTTGTAGTAGTTTGCTGCAGAAAACAACTGCTATTACTCTTTAAAGATCCGCGGCGTTATTTATGATATCCTTCTTTGCCCATAAAAAGTTAATGAGATCAGACAAAGTCAAACCAGTCCAAGTTTTGTGCCGTGTTAGATATTTGTGACTGATGGGGGAGAAATGCCTTTTTTTTTTTTAAGTCTCATTAGCTCACTTTTTTTTTTAATTGTACAGAGGATGCGTCTTGCTGAACGCGTTCGTTTGGTGAATTTGCAATTTACCCCGTCCTTACAGCTTTCCCTTTTAACACTCTGTGTTACTCTGCGTTTAACTGAGCAGCCTTTGGAAAAGAAAACCCTACGCTGGTCCATGTTAACGGAGCAAACGATCAAATCCACCCTATGAAATTGGAAGATGCCGGAAGAAACCTTCCCAAAAAACCCCTGCAAAACCCTAAACCCACAGACACTGCCTTTTAATTTCGTAGCTAGTAGTTTGGCTCCTTTGCTGGGCTTTATTTTGTCCTTAGAGGAGGACGAAGAAGCCTATGCTGATCAATGCAAATGAACACAAATCTCTGTTCCCAGCCGTCACGTAATTTCAACTTAGTAAAACAAAGAAGGGAAAGTAGAAAAAATATCTGTTCTGCCTGACTGATAGATGCAAATTTTATATATATAAATATTTTTTCCTTTTTCAGAGCAGTTGTCTAGAGGAAAGTTTAAGGGACCCCTTCTATGTCTGTGATATCGATCAAGTGTCGTGAAGTATTTGCCGAGTCGTAAGTCTCTCCAGAAGGGCAGGGGCTCGTGGTGATAAGTATAGAGAAAAATTACTCTTCCGATGGTGGGACGCAAGGTAAAAAACTTGCTGTACTTAAAAAAAATATATATATAAAATCTACTATTTTCCAATGGCTGTCCTGCATCAATGAGACGGCTCGGGCTCCTTATCCAGTCCCGTCCCCTTCTGTTTCATGGCGAGATTGAATATTCACGATTGAATATTCACGATTGAATATTCATTGTGTGGCTGGAGGGAGTTCCACCTTGTCATACGTGTTCCTGGAGCAGGGAACCGCTGTACACCTGCCTCCCCGGCTCAGCCGGCCGGGCTAAGGATGGAAGAGGTGGGTGAAGTCGGTTCAGTGAGTAACCCAGCCCAAACATCAGCGTAGGAAAACCCCGTTGGTACGGTCTTTGCTTTCTTTTCGCTCAATCCCCAGCAAGGAGTTTGTTGTGTTGCACTCGAGCATTTCAAGATCTCGGCTTTCTGGCAGAGGATCTGAAAAAACAAGTAATTCTTGTTGAGATGCGATGCGAGAAGAGACGGCGGCAGCTTTGTCGCTCAGCTGCGAAAAGGGACTTTCTTGCAAAATTTCCCTTTATCACATCTTTTCAGCTTGTCTTATGAGTATCATCAGTGTTTTAAAGAAATACCAGCAGTGTTTCCTGCAGCCCCAGTGAGTCAGCGGGGGATGTTTGGGGAGGAAGGGGTAAGGTTAGGCTGTTCTGCTTGCCGTGGCTGGCAGACCCAGCGATGCTGCCCCCCAGACTGGGTGAACTGGTTGTCCCGTATCAGCCCTGAGTGGCCCCTTGGCTGCCTGCCCTGGGATTTGCGCCAGCTGCGTTGGGCGCAGCCTCTCCACGCATCGCGTGATCCTGGTCTGCGCTCGGTTCTTCCGAAAGAAAACTTCCACATAGGAGCCTAAAAAAAAAAAAAATAATTGTAAAGAACAATAACAATTTCTAGTATTAATTTCTCAGAAGAATCCTGGCAGCCTGGTATATAATTTTAGGTGTGTTTGAGGTGTTTGACTAATGATGAAAAAGGAATCTCTTCCTTCCCAAAATTAATTGCTTGAACTGGCTTTTTGTATTTGTGAAAGATCCAAAGATTTTTGAGATCCAAGAGCAATCTGTTTAATCAGCTGTACTTTACCCTTTTTACTCTTGGTTTAGGGTCTGTCTTCAGAAGCGCAAAGGACATTTCTTGTCATATTTCTCTTCATCCTAGATTCAGGAAAGGGCTGAGGTTTTGCAATGTTAGGGGAAAATCCCTCCACCGGATTTTGAACTTTCCTTAAGTACTGGAGAGGCTTAGGCGGGAGAGCTCAAAGATTTATGTGCTGAAATATTTTTCTTCTCCACTTTCCAAGTTAAGCTCTGGGACTCATCTACAAAAATAAACCAGGGAACAGATCGTTACCTGAAATGCCGTCCGCTCCCTGAGTGACCCTGCTCTTGAGGCTTCAAAGTCTTCGCTTTGAATTAAAAACCATGGGTGAAGTCATGGCTGTTCCTCAGTTTGTGTGTGGGGGGGGAAATGTGAACTTCTTTTAAGCTGGATCTTTACCCAAAGTCTTTTATTTTTACCTCGTTATGCTTCCTTTTTTCTGCTTGGCGGCAGAAGTTCAGAAATTATAAGAGACCACTTGCCGTGTTTCATCTCCATCCAGAACCCAGCCATCCTGAGTGTTGCCATAAAACCCCGCTGTGATAGCGCCGGTCTGTATTTGCATTGATAAAATTTGGGCAAGAATCTCCTTGAACTTGACGCCAGACCCTCTGACGTTGGCTTACCGTGGTGGAGCTTTGTTAGCCCTGGCTTTGCAGGGGTTCTGTGAATTGGTACTTCACCATGTGGTTTTGAATTTGTGGTAGCCCTTTACTAGCAACAAGGTTTTTCTTAGTTCCCCAAAGCTGGTCCATTTTTGCCATTTCCTGTGCGTGCTTCCTTGGTGTCGTGCATTGAGCGTGCTGAAAATAGGCAGAAAACCAGATGTAGAGGGGAGAGGGGATACGAAGAACGTGGCTGTTGTCTAAATCGCTTGCAGGGTAATGGAAACTCTGGGAAGGTAATGGAAGATCGGCGAGGAGGACTGTAAGCATGCTCAATTGACTCANAGCATCTTGGTGTCCCTTTGCTGTCCCCTCTCCAGCAGTTCCCTGTCCTTCTTGACCCAGGGAGCCCAGAACTGGACCCAGCACTCCAGATAAAATTAGATCACACTAATTGCATTTTAGTCTGATGTCTTTGACAAGTAGAACATCTGCACTCTGATACCGTAAGCCTATGATGGACCCAGGAGCACATTATCGAACATGCCTGAGCTTCCCGCTCTGCTGTCGAAGAAGATCAAAGCACAGGGAAAAACGAGGCCTGCTTGAATCCTTGAAATACAGGTGAGAACAGCAGGTCTGAGCTCTCGCTAACGAGGACTCTCTCGCTAATGAGGACCCTCTCTCGCTCCACATTGTCCTCGTCCCCTGCGTGCATGCCTCTGCCCGGGTGTTGCTTCTGAGATTCCCTGATTCCGTGAAGTATCCAGAGCCTTTCATCCCCAGTTTTGCGGTTTTTTCTGCCCGTGTCGGCTCGCACCGAAACAATGGAGGATTTTTTTTTTTCTGTAAAATATCCTGCAGGAAGATTAAATGATGAAGCAGGCTGTCTTTGGATGTACAGAACCACGTGCGAAGGCTGGGACTGGAGGGATGCAAAAAAGCAGGGCTTTGCGTTCTCTGAACGCGACAAATGATTAACTTTGCACTTTGCACATTAACTTTTACACATTAACCAAGTCACAGGGCTGTTTCGTTGTGCGTGTTTTGACATGACGTTGCTGCTGAACGCGGATGACTCGTTTACTTGCCGGAAAACCATGGAGTGCCTTCCTCCATCACAAACCTTTCTGAGGGTCTCATGGTCCTTCTGGTTTTCTCCTAGAGCTATGGGCCCTCAACAGTTGATGACAACTGTGGTAGGACATCCCATCTGGGTGCTGAGCTCTACCAAAGGCTGATGGCCTCAGGAAGAACGTTCTTCTTACTTGCTATGCCCAGATGTGAGCGCTCGGTTAAAGACCACGCTCAGGAGGCTTTGTGGCCGTCTCCACCGGTGGTTTGAGGTGACTACCTGGCAGAACTTTCTCTAACCTGGAATTTGTGAAGCAGTAACTCAGCTCTGCGTTAGGTTGGCGGTGATGGCAGCAGCAGCGGGACCAGGGATGAGGTGACGCTGGGGTACAAGCACGGTGGCTGAGAGCATCGCCATGTTGCGTCTGTATTCGTGTTGGAGCATGATGACTTGGTGTATGCCAGGGAGAAACCAGAATACTTCCCAGCCATTCCCATGTTTACCACGAAGGCTTCAAAACCCAGCAACAAACGTAGTCAGGATGGGACAACTATGACAGCAACTGTGGTGTTATTCATGTAATATTCTTTGCCATGCAAAAGTTGGGAAAAGTCAATCCAGAGCATCGTGCTGTTCCTGCTGTGGTCACTTGGATGTTTTCCATAGCTTCCATAGGAGCAAGGGCCAAACGTGGAAGCCTTTTAGGAACTGTATGAGCTGCTTTCTGAGCTGGTGCTGGCCTAGCTGAGCAGAGGTTAATAATGATATTGTGTGGTTAATAAAAGCCCTTGCATCCCCTGTCTTGAATCTGCGTTGTTTTCACTGGGTTTGGGGCCACCATTGCCAATCACGGTGCTCAACAGTCCTAGAAAATATTAGAAATAAAGGATATATTGGGCAAATGCCATCATCACGTGTTCTCTGCAATGGTGCATAGTTAACCTAGGAGTTTTGCTTCCTTCTCCTTGGCTGCCCTTGCCCAGATGATGCTGTTCCAGAAGGGAGAATAGGTGGATAGTGGCACGTGCATCCAGCTCTCCAGGCCATAAATATGGGAGGCGCTTTTTGAGTCATACGCTTTGCTCTTTTTGTGCAACTGAAGGCAAAGCAGGACGGAGGTGCGATGTCTCCAGCCCCACCTTTAGTGTTGCTATCATTCCAGGGACTTTTCCTGTCCTGCTTTCAGTACAAGAGCTTAGTGTCGGAGGAGGAAGAGGTGAGGTTGCTCACGGTGGTGAAGTGAAAAGGCAGTGGTGCCCTTTGAGCTCAAGTGGTCTTATCCTTTCCCTGCATCCCTAAAAAGGGCTGGGAGGAAGAAGGCCTGGTCGCTGTATGCCTGTCGACAGGGAAATGGGAAAGAGATTTCACTTAGTGAGAGGAAAAGTTAAAGGAAGTTTTAGGAACTGCTTTAATCATTAGCACCATCTGAACAAAAAGATCCTCTGGAGAATTGGTGATCCTATTCCTTTTCCTCATCTCTCACTTTGTAGATGACCTGCTGTATCTGAGCCCCAACGGAGCAGGCTCTTGCATGACATGTGCTAAATGTCTCTTAAGGGTTAGTTTGATCCTGATTTCATCACTTGGTGTGTCTGATCCCCGTAATTTTGAGGTACAGGCAGCGTCCAGGAATGCCAGAGTAGCGTGGGATGAGAGCTGTCTGAAATGCAGGATGTCCCTACGCTCGGAGGTAATTGAAGGGCAGGCTCCAGACCTGGCTGGAGGGGAAGGAGCTCAACAAGGTAAAGGAATTAGCAAGTCTGAGCTCCAGGGTGAGGAGTACTTTAATTAAAATGTACAGCACTGGGGGAAGTAACGAACTGCTCGTAAGCTGCATGATGAAATCCAGCTGTAGCCCATTGAAAACAAACAGGCTGGGTTTTTTTATTTTCCTTTGAGTTTCCAGAACGTGAGTACGGACGGCGCTTCATTTTTACGGGCGTAGCCTCGTGCTGCAGGATTACAGAGGGTGGATAAGCTGTTGTAACTCTGCAGAGAATTTGTTTATGCTCCTGGTGAGGCCGAGTCTGTCGGTGTTTTATCCAGGGCTGTGTCCCGTTCTGCAGATAAAAGCCTTCGGTCTCCGGGGCTGCTAGTTGGGCAGCTGTCAGTGGTGCGCTGTGTGTTGGCCTCAATCGGCAAAACATCCTTTTGGAGGAGAGTTTATTTTCAAGGTTGCAGAAACCTGTTTCCTCCAGCAAAAAGAGGGACTGTGTTTGGCCGAGAACGTTTGTGCCTCAGTGGTTAATGCTCTTGTGAGAGTGGAAAGGATGAGGTTTTCCTTAAAAAAAAGCTGGCCACAAAACCTCCTGAACGCCCACCCCTGTGGCGATCATCTTAAAAATTAGCCCCTCCAGACGCAGCGTTGGGTAGGAGTTAGGGGATCTTGGGTAGGAAGCGTGAACTTGGCCCTCTGCAGAGACACCGGCTGATGCACATCGATAGATGCCCGTGTTTCGGCTCGGCTGAAGTGGTGCTTCGTTAGCCGAGGAGTGATTCACAGGGAAGTGAATTCTGTCTTCTGTATATTAAAGTTTGGATGGGTAGCTAGTTTCAGATGCGTGCTTTTTTTCCCCCCTAGATCTTTGCATACTGTACTCATTACTTCTGAAGTTAAAATTTTAATTACGCCATTACAAAAGGATCCATATTTACCTTCCTGGGCAGATGCTTAATAAATAATCGCTAATAAAAGTAACTTTCTTGCATTTCAGGCAGCAGCAGCGGGTCTCAGCTATGTCGGGGCTTACGTCATTAACACCTACAAGAGCTACGACAACTTTCTGCAGGACAAGTATGCTCTGCTGCCAGCCGCCATCATTATTTGCGTTGCTGTGGTGATGTTCATCATTGGGTTAATCGGCTGCTGTGCCACCTTCCGGGAGTCTCGAGTTGGCCTAGGGCTGGTGAGTGTTGCACGTTCCGGCCTGTCCTCTTCTTCACCCTGTTGCGTGGTATGGGAAGGTGCTCCTCCGGACCTTCTCGGGAGGCAGAGAACAGAATGGAAAAGATTATTCTGACACATTGTGTTGAAGCCCTGCTCCTTTGTGGGAGTTACAGAATCACAGAATCACAGGGTTGGAAGGGACCTTAGCAGATTATCTAGTCCAACCCCCTGCCAGAGCAGGGCCACCTTAGAGCAGGGGGCACAGGAACCCATCCAGGGGGGTTTTGAATGTCTCCAGAGGTGGAGACTCCACCACCACCCAGTTACGTACTGCTGGAAGGCACTGACTGATGGTGAGTGAGGTGCAGGTTAAATTATTAGTTGCGCTGCCTTGTTACAGACAAATAGCCACAGGCTTGGACAGGTTGATGGCTCCACCTCAGCTGGCTTGCTGGAGGTAAGTGTGGAGAGTAGCAACTCTTGAGAAGAAGGGTGACGGTGAGGGAACGGGAGATGTGAATTTCCAAAGCAAGCAAAAAAAGAATCCCAGAAAGTATTTTCCTGCTGAGTTCTCTGAATCCTGAAAGTATGCCCCTACTTCTTCTAGAATGATTTTTAGAAAGCCATGAAGGTTCAAGCTGAGTAACTTGGGGCCCCCAGCTCATGCCTTGAAGGTGATGTGAGCTCAATAAGCAGCGCCCAACGTACTTAACATCTCTGCAGTCTCCTGTTCAACCGCCACCTTGTGAAGTGTTTCATAGAATCACAGAATGGGTTGGGTTGGAAGGGACATTAAAGACCATCCAGTGCCACCCCCCTGCCCTGGGCAGGGACACCTCCCACCAGCCCAGGCTGCTCCAAGCCCCGTCCAACCTGGCCTCGAACCCCTCCAGGGATGGGGCAGCCACAGCTTCTCTGGGCAACCTGGGCCAGGGGCTCACCCCCCTCCCAGCAAAGAATTTCTTCCTGATATTCGATCTAAATCTACCCTGTTTCAGATTGAAAAGTCCCTTCTCCTACCATTAGACTCCCTGATAAAGAGTTTCGTAGGCTCTTCACATTGATCACATCATGGCAGTGTTCAGGAGACCACCTACATTGGGCACGGATCCTGTGGAGCCGCGTAAGATGCCATGCCCAGTAATCTATTCTAAATTATTTTCTGGAAACTCTTTTGATTGGAGGGGCAACAATAGATAAAGATAACTTCCCACTATAAATCAATGTGATAGGTAACATGCAGTTGAATTCAAATGCTGTGGAATTGAATTTTTCCTTATAGTCTTTTTTTCTCTTCATTTCAGTTCTTGGCCATTATCCTGGTTATCTTTATTGCGGAAGTATCTGCTTTTGTCCTGGGATTTGTTTACAGGGAAAAGGTAAGCAAAGAATGAGCATCTCTGTGTTAACCTAAAAGTAAGGAATAGATCTTGTGTTCTTAGAGCATTCCAGTATAGCCAGTTTTCTTGCGCTTCATCCCCTATCCTGCAGTCTGCAGGTCGAGTGGGAAAGGGGATGTCACCATCCGGCATTTGGATCGGTCTTTGTCGGGAACATGGTGAATACGTAAAGTTCCTGGCAGGCATCGCGACAGTCTCTGAGTTGGAATTAAGTTGTTGATGCTCACCAAGGAGGGTTCTTCCATCAGGACAGGCAAGCTTCGATCCAGGAATGTAATTCTGCTTAAGTAATCCGGCTACCTTCATTTTATCTAAAACATCATTTGATTTTAGTTTTTTTGTCCATTAATTTAGTTGGGATACAGATTTTCCGCAGTTTCCGCTAGATAAAATTCTTAGTTGTCATGTTAAAAGAGTGTGGCGTTTTCTTCCCCTCTCTAAATAGGTAAAAACTGACGTACAAGGCACAATGCGCTCCGTCTTTGAGAAGTATGATGGGAGAAGTCCAGAGTCGACTGTTGTGGATTACTTGCAAGAACAGGTAAGAAAACATTTAAATTGTCCTGAGAATTATTTAGAAATGAACAATTGGGTCCTAAACCAAGGAATCTGGCCTGGGAAGGAAGGAGAGGAGGGTCGGTATGGTTGTATCCTGGAACTCGGCTCTGCAGCAGTGTTTAGCACCTGATTCTACAGGTTGCCCAGAGAGGTGGGAGATGCCCCATCCCTGGAAACATCCAAGGCCAGGTTGGACGAGGCTCTGAGCAACCTGATCTAGTTGAAGATGTCCCTGCCCATGGCAGGGGGTTGGACTAGATGGCCTTTAAAGGTCCCTTCCAACCCAAACCATTCTGTAATTCTCCAAGACGATGGAGGGTGCTCCCCAACTTTGCAGATTTGGCCTTTTCAGGGTTCTGGTGTGAAGTTCGTGTAAATGAATAATGTTGCTGATGTGAGTGGCCTTTGGGTCAGACCAAATGAGTACATACAAATAACTGCTGCTGAGGGTCCTATACCATATAATAGAACGATGACAGAAGACTCTGTCCTGCAACCTGTCACTTGAATATTAGAGCTTTCACAAAGAATAAACCAATAAGGAGGTAATAATGTAGGATCTCTTTTATCTATGGCTTTTTTTCTGAAGTACTGCCTTATGAGTCTGCTGCGTACTGTGGGAAGCTCTTGCCCAGTATCCCTAAGAGAGGTTTAACTCAACATTAACTCAACAGGATGACCTTGAGCCAGCAATGGGCCCTGATGGCCAAGAAGGCCAATGGCATCCTGGGGGGCANTTCCTGTGCCCCCTGCTCTGGGTGACCCTGCTCTGGCAGGGGGTTGGACGGGGTGATCTCCAGAGGGCCCTTCCAACCCTGTGATTCTATGATTAGCATTCATGTTCGTATATATTCATGCATCCCTGTAACCGTCCTGTGTTTGGCAGCTTCACTGTTGTGGGGTAAAGAACTACAGTGACTGGACAACCACACAGTGGTTTAATTCCACCGGTAACAACAGCGTCCCTCTGAGCTGCTGCAGGCAAGACATGAAGAACTGCACGGGGCGTCTGGATCAGCCACAGGAACTCAATACACGGGTGAGGATAAAGGACACAGTTTCACAGCTGGGCCATGATCATTCTCAGCCAGCCAGAACCAACGAGGAAAGCACTTCAGGCGGGGTTTAGGGATAACTTCATCCAATTCTTTCCAGAAGTTTGTTCCCCAAGCCTTTTTCTCTCCCCGTGGTTTTCCTCTAGCTAACTTCCTTCTCATGTAGTTCTGTAAAAGCTCCTTGATGGTGAAGGAGGGCACCAGTTTGGATGTTTGGTTTTGTCTGTCTGGTGGTAACTCCTCCATTTCATGTTGCTATAGAAGCAACGTGACAAGGCCAGAGCACTAGCTATGGGCACGTAGTTGTTCAAATGGATCTGGGGAAGAGGCTCTTCTAGGATTGACCATGAACCTGGAGAATTGCGTAGTGAATCTAGTGAATCGCGGTTTGTCAGTGCCTCTCCTCAAGCAAGAGGAGAACGACGAGCCATTGGGTCTGGAAGACAAGAATGGAAGCCCTCAGGTCTGCAGCGGTTGGTTAGACAGGCTTTACAAGGTCCTCCTTCCTTTGAAGGGTTGGGGAGAAAAAAGGGAAAAAAAATCCAGCTGAATTAACGTATTTTAACTTGATTTCACCTATCTCTTTCATGGCAGGGCTGTGCAGAGGAACTGCAGTCTGGGCTGCAGAGCGTTATCAGCTACGCCATGCTTGTAATCCTGGGGTTTGCCATTGTAAAGGTAAATGTTTCTGTCTCTTCCCTCATGGAAAATAATGCTGTTTGCCCTTTGATCCCGGGATTTTTCTTCTACCCCGTCCTACGAACCTACAGCCTTTTTCTGGCTCTGAAGTAGACCCGCTCCTCTGTTCCTCACTTGTTTCCTTCCAACTTTCTGCATTTCATCTGCAAGATGATAAGATCCAAAACGCTAGTAAGGGATTCAGGATGACAAGTCAACGGAAAATCCACCTGGGTTGTTTGTTAGGAAGCACAAAAAGCTGGACGTGGTTGAAAGGCCTAGATCTAGAATTCTTTATAAAAACAACCAGCTTTTCTATGTTTGATGGGGATTTAAAAAACAGCTCATCAAAATTTGGTTTTGGATGTAACCTGAACGAACAGTCCTGTGCCTAGAGACCCAGAATCAAAATCGACTCGAAATATGACTAGGAATGAAACCAGCAGGGCTATTTATGTACTTATAAGATTGAATGTAATGAAGTCTGAAACCAGATCATCCTGCGAGTGAAAACTAGACTTGAAAAGTCCTGACGTAAAACCCCCTCGCAACTGGCACGTGGAAGAAATGCCTACCCAACTTTGGGAAGATTTGACCCATAAATTTTATCCTGGTGGTTTGTCATTGTTCTCTCTACCTGTTCTCCAACGTTAGTAACCTGTTTCTTGTTGACGGAGATTTGAACTATTATAACAGCAGAGTTTTTTCTTTGGCTATCTGCTCTCTAAAAAAGAGTGTAAGGTGAGCCGTTGCTGAACACTTCTGGTTTCATATCCAACTCCTGAATTTGGTGCAGGAGCCAAAATCTGCCCAGATGTCACCTCAGGGCTGGGGCTCAACTTGCCTTTTCTTAATTTTGGCTCTAGCTGAGAGCGGATTGTTTACAGCATTTGATCTCATGGGCTTAAATTCCTCAGTGACGGCGTTTCCATGGTTTCCTTTCCCCCCTATAAAAGTGATAAGTTTACACTCCCATTACATGTCCCGTTACTATTTGTGATAAACCATCACCATCTCTCCTGTGATCATCTCTAAAGGGTGCCTTAGCATATTCTGCACTGTCTTTATTTGCATATTTTAAACGCTTAATATTTTACAGAACTCATTTTAAGTCCAGAATAATCCCATGCTTTCAGTGAGATTTTTCCCCCAGTAAGATAACTAGGAATTCATGTGGATGCGTGAATTAATGGGAGAAACCAGGGAGGAAAAAGCTGAGCTGGAACTCTTACTGGAAATTGATATGCCAAAAAAAGAAATATCACTTTCTGTAGATGTATCTTCTAAGTGCTTTTTGATATGAAAGGAATGTCCTTGCTGTGATGGAGAACTCTAATTAACATATTAGTGTTGAGTCTGATGACTGAAACAAAAAAATGCAGCGAATCAAATTCTTTTTTGCTCTCTCTTTTTCAGTTCTTCGGCATGCTGAGTGTCTGCGTGCTTACTTGCAAGAGAGAAGACAGTGGATACCAGCCCCTTTATTCAGGAGTGTTTGCTTAATAAAATGCAAAGATCACTTTCCTTTTGCTTCCCGATAAAATAAGACTCGTAAAGATGAACGCTAACGGACAATTTATGGCCTTCTTGCTAAATGTTTTGTTTTGTGTACGTGAAACAAAAAGAACATCGTGTATTGACTTGGGAAAGTTTCTTGTGGGTGATGTGAAACGGCAATTTCAATATTCGGTGCCCTACGGTAGCGTACCCTCATCAGATGACTCCCGTGGCCTGGTTAAACAGCAAAAGAAACTTTTGAATGCCAGGTTCAAATGTTCTTCGTAAGCTGGGGAGTTAGAATTATTATTATTTTTCTCCTCCTTCTGTTCATTTGTTGTAATTCAGTTTATTGCAGAGGTTGACAGTGCATGACAACCCCGTGTTTAAAGTCTAGAACGGACATTTAAGTTGTTTTTTGAAGCGGCTAGCAAATGTGAACAATCCCACGTTAGGAGGGGACGTGTGTTTTGGGCTTTTGGGCTCAGGATGGCTCTATTTGGCTGGGGGTTTTTTGTCTTTTTTTTTTTTTTTTAATTATTTGACATTAAAAATTGCTTACGAAGTAGCGCTTTTGACTTTTTTTTCCCTCCTTTTACTGATGCTTTTATGGTTTGTCTAAAAGACAGACTGTATCTCTGCTAAAAATGATAAAATCGTGCATTCTTGTACGGAGCAATTTGAGTAAGCATCAGGCACCTCCTCCTTTGCTAGTTTTCCTTTCTCCTTAAAGGTCTGCTGAAAGCGGTCGCTTCTTGGATTGTATTTAAATTGCTTTAAAAATGGCCTTTCCTTAACACGTTTGTATGTTAATCTGTTGCTCAGTTCTTTAGGGTTTTTTTTTTTAATTGTTTTTAGAGGTGAGGAGGGAACTATGAGCTATTCTTCATTAGGGAATTGGGGAAAAGCAACAAAGCTTTTGCTTATTTTTTTCTTTGGAGAGATAAGCAGTCTAACCTTATCAATAAACTTCTATATCTGTAGCTAATTAGAAGAAAAGGATTTTGGGGTAAATGTAAGCGCTTGATATTTATTGTTTTCCTTTTGCCCCCATGGAAAAAAAGCAATGGGTGATTATGTTCTGTAGGAGACATACCAGTATTGTGAGAAATGCGTTTCGGTCTGAATAAAATAGGCTCAGGCAGAATCCTCTGTGAAGCACCTTTTTATTCACGTCTGTGCAAGAGCAGGTGACCCAGCAAGTGGGCACACTTTTGGTTCTTGAAGCACACCTTTTTATTCCTTAATCCTGGCCAATTTTTCCCTCTGTTTCCCCATTGGGTAGGTGCTCCAGGGTTCACAGCCTGTCTGGAGCACCTAAAATCCTCCCTGGCTATCCCGCCTCTGTTTATTTCTCTTTATGCTCCACCTAGAGGGCTTATCTGACTTGAACATTCATTTCTTCCCTTCTTTGGTAAAATTGCTCGTCGTCATTAGCCCTAGTTAAAAGTCAAATACGTCGCTGGCGAGGAAGGGATTTGTGCTGTGGGTCTTCCTGAGGCACAAGCATAGCAGTTACACCGGTTTAAACTTCGTACCGTATATTTAACCCATTCTACCCAGGTGTCTCCATATCCTGTTTCTATTTCAAAAGTTTGCTTCAAATCCTCAACTTCTTTCCTTGTGACTACCTTTGGGTCATTTGGTGGTCTCTGTTTTTCCACTGTAGGAAAAGCAGTGGGCCCACTTCCTTCAGTTTTGTTTTTGCCTCCACCCCTTGAATCTACCCACAGGCTCTCATCCACTAACACCTCCTCCTAATCCCTAAATTCGGTTCACTAACAAATGAACTCCTGTTACGGTAATTATTAAAGGGTTACAATCTAGGTTCTCGCATCTATTGACTACAGTTCTAACCACTAATCTGGTGTGAACCAGCCTGTCCTTTTGTCTGTGTGATATGAGACGTTACAAAATCCATGGCTGGGGCCTCTTTGTCTAAATCATTCCCTTAGCACATCCCCTCTGATGGAAAACAGCTTTTCTCCCTTGCGAAACCAATACCTGCCTTTCTTACGAGTATGTCTAGGTTGAAAAGTGGTTTACTTTTTATCGAGGGCTTTGTCTTCCGCTGGATGCCGCGATAAACTTCATTTAGTTAACCCATTAACGACGGCTGTGGGCCCCCCGCCGGCTCCTGAGGGGGCGGGGCCCGTCCCCTCAGCGCTTCCCGCCTTCCCCGCCCGCCGCCTCAGCCCCGCCTCCCGCGCATGCGCGGCGCCGCCGCTCGGCGAAGGGCGGCGGGTTCGAACGGGCGCCGCCGCCCAGGGACGGCGGGGGATTTTCGGGATTTTTCCCGGTAATCGCTTCTCCGGAGACCACCCCCCTTCTCCTCCTCACTGCTCCGAGGGGAGCCGGCTGCTGCGGCCGCCGCCGCGGTGAGAGCGGGGCGGTTGGGGGGAGGGAAGGCGGGTGTTGGGGCAGGCCGTGAGGCAAAATGGAGGGCGGGGGCTGCGGCGGGTCCTAACGGTTTCTCCTGAGGTGAGGAGGGTGTGTGGAAACCGGCGCGTCTCTACCGACTGGTCTCGTAAGCCTGCGGGTTCCTGTTGTTTTTTAAATAAAAGCTTGGTTTTCAGGCGTGAGGGAGCCGGCAGAGGGAGCCGTGCGGCCGGGCGTTAGAGTTCGTTAGGCTGTGGCGGGGGAAGATGCATTTCAGCAACGCTTTTTGATCAATTATTCTCTCTAATAGAGTTAATGAGTTTACCTGCACAAGAGTAACTGGTATGTAATGCTGCTTTTTGTGCCTCCGCACGCTGCTAGCAAATGAGTGTGCGTTTTCTTTTGTTTAATTACTTCAAAAAACCCCCCCAAACCCACCTCTTTAAATATTGATCACCTGATGCTTTCTCCCTAAGAGCACCTTGTAGCCCTGTTTTATATAAACCAGATACTTCGTGTTTATTGCAGTAAACTTCTAAGTCCTTTAGAAGTGAACACCTTAATATGATGTTTACCCAGTTTCATTGTTGCACTGATATTACACTGCACTTACCTCCAGAATCCAGGGAAATTGTTTTCTCTAGTGTCAGTCACTTTGTGCTTCCTCCCCTGTTCCCAGTTTAGTATAATAAAAAGGTAGTACACCGATTGCTTCATTTAAGTTCTCTTTGCTTCTTTAACAGATCGGGGCTCTTCCTAAAATCCTGCTTGTGTGCTTGGTGTTGGCAACTTAGATCATTCTTAAATTACTGCATTCTTTTTTATTTCCCCACAGTGTGGTAAGAAAGGAATATGGCGTCCTCAGACCTGGAAGATTTGTGCTTTCACATCAACATGAAGATTTCAACTATTAAAAGGACTCTCCAATTAAGAAACATAGGTAAAAGAAATTAAGAGCAGGTTTCGGCTGGCACCTCCTTACAGAAAAGGGGAATGCTCTAATTAGGCAAGGAATGTAACAGGAAGTGGAAATCAAGTAAAATATAGAGAACAACAATTAAAAAAAAAAAGTGAGCAAGGGTGGCAAAAATGTGAGTGTTATCAGGGATCCAGGTGCCAAGCAGAGGATGTGAGCTAAGTGAGAGTATGCCTGTCTGAGGGATTTGGAGCCTGGGGGGGGTTAATGCACCCTATATTCTATATATTTGGTGGGGAAAGCTCCCATTAGGAGAAGAAAAAATATCTTGGTGAGTGTGTGATTACAAAAATGTGCAAAGGCATAGATGGGAAGTTTATACAGGTGTTTTATCCTCGTGCTCCAGGTGTGCCTGGCCGTGGTGTTACCCACTGCATGTTTGCAAGCTTACTTAGGTACTGAATTTGTTCGAAATATTTTAGATTAATCTATTGTCCTTTGCTGGGCACGCATAGAGGTTACGCAGGATCATAGAAATGTTGGTTGGGAGGGTCATCTCGGCTAACCTCCTGTTTGAAGAGGAACTATAACCCTAAACAGAGGGAGATTGTGAAGTAGAACAGGGTGCTGGGTTGTGAAACCCAGGCTGCGTTTAAAAGCTACGTCCTCTACCTGGAACCTGCAGCGGTAGCGGGAAGAGCTTAGCGCTTTCCAACCTCCTGCTGGAGAGGGACCTTTATTCCTGCAGTAGCTTTGAATTCTGTTGGCTCCATGGGGTAGGAGATGGACTGTTTGACTGCTTGCTGCTTCTCCTGGGAAGATGTGGTGGCAGGGGACCATGGAGTTAGTAGATAATCACTGCTTGTGGAGGGGAGGGAAATGATACTTTGTTTTTGTGTTGGAGGTTTTTTGGCTTAACGTTCTCTCTTCGACAGGTCAAGAACCGTCCCTCAAATCTATGCTCTGTAAAATAGGACAGGAGATGGTTCTCTTGCATGATCTCCTGAACAAAATGGAAGCAGAAGTTCAACAGCAAGAAAAACTGAAGAATTTGCTAAAAGTAATCTTTTTTTTTCTCCTGTCCATAAAATACTGAAAGATTCAAAGGAATCTTTGATAATTGCATAGTTGTTCTTTTCTAGATTATAAGTGATATATTTGCATGCATGTGCTTACAAACTTAAACTGGGACTTGGAATAGCCTTTCTGATGGTTTAGTAAGCAGCTCTCCAGCATAGTGAACATAAATGTGATCTAAAGAGCAGTTCTATTTTTACATCCTCCAATAGCTCTGAAAACTATTTAGAATATTTATTTGTCGTTTTAGTCTGTGCTTGCAGTGCCTTTGTGTGTCAAGTCTTTTGTGAAAGTGTTGTTTGGGGAATGCAGATGAGTTTCCTGTAGTATCTCTTCATCACCACCACCCAGACCTGCTAGGATATATTGTTACACATTTACGTCTTGCTTGCTCAAATTTCTCTGACGCTTTAAGGGCAAAGACAGACAAGGTTATATTCTCACTCTTAGCTTTGTTTTTCTGGGCTTTGCTAGTTACTCTCGTGGAAATGAGCGGGTAGAGAGGCAAGATGATGGGGAGAGAACAAACAACTCCTCTGAAGTTAAAAATTATTTTAACATTGCCCTAATAGCAAACTAATTTTACTTCCTTGGCATTAAGTTTCAGATTTCTGATGAAATGTAACATTAATTTCAGGAGCTCCAGAAGTCTGCTGAGAGAGATCAAAATGAAGCCCAGCACCTCCGTGAAAACATTCCTCCCCATCTACCTAAACCAACTCAGAGCTGGTATGTGGTACATGAGTATGGGGGTATGGGGCTGCTCCTCGCAGTGTCCGGCGCTGTACAGCTCTACTCCTTTTACTATATATTAACTGTGAACTTTTGGGTGCGGAGGCTGTTACATGAATTGATTCTGGAGTTTGCTGTTGACTGTTCGCTACCAGACTTGTACTAGCACCCGAACAAATCCCTCAGGTAAAACCTATAAAATATCAAGTTGTTCAGCTAGAAGCTTCCAGTGGCAGCTGTGACATTAAAGTAGAAAGCTAGTTCTTCAATAAATGTGAGCATCCCTGGCTTTAGAATTGCAAACACATTGATCTGATAGTTGCAGCACCTAAGGATTGAAAGGGTGAGTTAATGATCCAAATGCTGGATCACTAGAACTGGAGTTCAACACTGTCCCTCCAAATATAACTAAAAAAATAATAAAAATCCTTTAATCATCTTTCGGTGGGGATTTGAATTACGGTGGTGATATTTTTATTCTTCTTTTCCTGCAGCAGCCTGGCATTTATTTTAGCTATCAGTGCCATGCACCTGCTTTTGAGAGGGCTGTACTGAGAAGCTGTTCAGAATAAAGTAGGTCAAGTAAAAGAATGAGACACAAGTATGTGAAACAACAGCTATTATTCAGAAGATTTCAAAGACATTATAACTGACTAGGTTTTTCAGAGTGATCGGCTCCTTCTCTGGCCTGTTGGAGTTGCTTTTTATTTTTGAGGGATGTTAGTGTGTGCCGAGTGGGGGTCTTGTCTAGGGCCTGGAGATCCCAGCCCTTGTTTCCGCCCTTGCAGCTTCTCTGAAGGCAACGCATCAGTCTATTTGAGTTCAGTGCTTCCAATATGTGCCCTGTATCTGTCAGCTTTACCTGGTCTCGCTCCTAATGCCAGACAAGCCCCAGGCTGAAAACATTACAGGCGTATCCAGCAAAGTAAAACGTTAAGGATGTGGAAACAGCGTTACAGAAGAGAAAAATGAACTGTAATTTTAGATTGTGCGTAGCAATATTCTCATCTGTGTAGGTACTGCTTGTATTGCAAGTTGGACTAGTCTTAGCTGCTAGAGAGATGATTTGTGCAGATTTTTTTTCTGAACACGACTGTTCAGATGTGAACCCTTAGTTTAGGAAACAGCCTCATAAAATGTATCTGGGGATTTCTTGTTCCTTTTCAATTTCTGTGTTGCTGGAATTTTTGTGTATGTGAAAGAATGGAAATTCTTCAGAAATTATCACTAGGGTTCTCCCTTCCTCTCTTAGTTTAGGAAAAACCTTTGTCATAAGTTTACATTAGCAACTGGGAATTGTTTAGATGTGAATGAGGCTTGTTTAGCAGTTGTGTCACCTCTGGTATCAAAAAGATTCTTTAGGATATTGCTTTCCTTTCCAGTTTTGTCCTCCTTTTGATCAAGAAGTTAATTGTGATTTGACTTTATCTGCTCCTTCCCCTTTCTAGAGAGAAACCACCCATGTAAAACTAAGCACATTTTTCTAATGATTTTCTACAGATTATGCTCTGCCAGTTTATAATTGCTGTTCTGTCTGTGTCAGTTTGTGCCGTTGTTTTTTCCTGAAGAATAATACATTATATGTTAATGCCGTTTGTCAAAACACCGTTTCTGCTTTGTCCCAGTGTTATCGCTTCTTGACATTCACTGTGTTGCATAGTGGAGGGTCAAGCAAGTGCAAGACAGAACAGGCTGTAGTTGGTCAGAATCCATCTCTATCACTGTAAATAGGTCTTCAGTCCTCTTCCCCCAGCCTTCCTACGTTGACCTTCTCCTTTTCTGTTCCTCTACATCCCAAAATGTTTGGGGAGCTGAGTACTGATTGTCTGTTGAGTGAGTATCATGAGAGGAGTAATGCAGAAAGCAGAGTGAGTGCTTGAACGCTGGTGAGACAGAAAAGCTCAGAAAGAATGAAAATGCCCACATGGATAAATTGAACAATTCATGGCTTTAGGTATTGCTTCTCTCCTGTGTTCTTGATTTTGATGTTCCTATTTACCAGAGGAATCTTGCTGAAATAAAAAGCAAGTTCAGTGTATCTTAAGCCCTTTGTATTCCAGGTGTTTATTGAGAGAGCGGTTTCTCGCTACACCAAAGTGAGATTTTGAACACAAGCTTCTGTTCTTTTTCTTCTTGGTCCAGGTCAGCAGTGAGCTGTACATGTACCGCCTCACTGCAGCATGAACAGGCAAGGCAGTGGGTAGAAACACAAAGCAGAGGTACCTGGGGGTGGGGAATGATCTAGAAAAGATAAGAGGTTTGTTGCAGTGAGGAGGATGACAGGAGATGTACAGGAGGAGTGAAGGTTTCAAATATGAATTCTCACTTCCTTCGGTCCTTGTGTTTATCCTTCTATTCCAAACCCACCTCCAACACCGCCAAAAATCTCCACCCTTCCATTTCGCTCTTCCTTGCTGACATTCCCTGCCCCTAGTGCTAGCTCCGGGGTCCTAGGATTCGTGTTGTGTAGGATCTCACCTTATTTTTCAAATGTTTATATCTGAATTAGTTTGTTGGTGTCTAAGGGCTCCGCATCGCGACATGGCACAGAGAAGAGCTTCCCCTGTCACTGTGTCACAGACCAGACGGTTTGGGAGCCCAGCAGGTGGCACTAGCTGTCCTCCCTACTGCAGCCGTCTTCCCTGGGAAATGGGACAGTCCGTTTGGGGGTGTCACATCAAGTGACATATCAAATCCCAGCCTCCGGGTCAACAGAGGCATGCTGATGTGGGGCCCCACATCAAACAAGGATCTCTTCTTGTGGGAAGGCTAGATCAAAGTAGAGGATCAGTTCTTTGTGACTGGTCAGCTCAGTACGGCTTTAGTTATTTCCCTTGCGCATCTCAGCCCAGTGATGTCCTTGTAGTCAGATGACAGTGAATTTGGCCAACTGTCCTCTTTGCCATCCTCCTACTGATGAGTAGGAGAACAGCTAGGGGGGTGGCTGGCAAATAACTCGGTGTTTGAGGCGCTAAGCTGAGGGTTTGGACTAAGGGTGAATTTATAAAAATAATTCTCTAATAATCACTCAAAGCAGGAAATTCCTCAGCTTTTGGGATCTTGCCTAAAAAAAAAAAATAATTAAAAAATCCCAGCCTGCTGGATGGTGTTGAATTTCTTTGCTTCAAAAGATTAATGGATGAGTCAGGCTTCCCAAGATTTGAACTTCTTTCAAAAAGCTGTGAAGTATTTCAAATCTGCCTGTTAGGCTGCAGCTCTGTGCTCTGGTTCATCTGATAAAAAGCGAGGCCTCGTGTTCTGTGAAATGTAATGGTACATTGAATTCTTAACTGCTCTGTGCTGCATTTGGACTGCTTCCAATTCACCTGCGAGCAGCCTCTCTAGCGGAGAAATGAAGAGCTATAATGAAGTCAGCTCAAGTATGCAATTTGAAATGGAGTAGGCTTGCTTTATTTATTTTTCTTGCAGGCAAGATGGTGAATTGTGTTCATCCAGCCTAACAGATGGGTTGGATCTTAGGTCTGCAAGTAAGCAGACTTGATAATGTAATGGTATTCTCCTTACTACTTATCTGCTATTTATACACTTAATATTCATTCATTTTACAGCACCACTGGGCTAACTGTGAAATGTGAAGAACAAACAAAAGTTGTAGAACCCGAACGTGCAAAGAAACCTACAAAAGAGCCAAGACTTATTAAAGAAGCACCCTTAATAACCGCAGAAGAATTTGAAAGTGTTCCTGCGTAAGTAAGCATGGCTTTTCTTAGACCTTGTCGTGCCAATTTGGGTGGCAAACGTAGGTTTGGAAAAGTGGGCTCTTGCGGAACTGAGACTGACAGAGATGTTTGAAATTTTAAATGTTGCACAGGATGAAACATCATGATGATAGCTCCAAAGAGTTTATATGCAGTGCTGGCAAACCTGAAAATGAAATGAATAGAGCTAATTAGGTTCTTTTTTATGTATATGTTGGGAAGATCAGAACTAATCAGTTAAAACCCAAACCTCTTATCTCAAAAATTGCTTTAATTGCATGAGCAGAAATATATTAATAGATGGGTTCTCTTCTTCTTTTGAGAACTGACATTTAAAAAGAAAAAAAGAGCCATCATCTCATAAGATGAGAGGAATCATTGCACTTCAAAAAAAAAAAAAATTTAAGTGCTGTTTTTGTCTGACCCAACTGTTGGTTTCTGAAAACTTCAAGTCTTGACTTATCAATCTGTTTTGAGATGGGAAAAGAAACTTTTTCAAAGCAAAACCACCTCCCACTGAAATATACCCCATTTCTGGAATAGAAAGCTGAGGGTTTTTTCCCCTGCCACCAGGATCTGATTAATACATATCCTTGTCTAAAGTCTGTCATGCAGGAAGAACTTTTCTTAAATGACATTTTGGGGACAATGACAAGTATTTCTGCAAAAATGAGAAAATTCTGTTGATGTCTAATGCTAAATGGTTATCTAGACTCTAGATTCAGTGTGTTCCCTGACAGCGCTTGTTTCAGTAGGAATTTTATTTTTGTTTTAGTTTTACTTGGGGCTTTCAAATCATGTTTCCTGTAGCTTTCAAAATTTTCAGGTGAGCAATGTCCATTTTTTTTCCACCAAATTGCTCAATCCAAAAAATGAAGGAGCCTGAATGTTGAGCTAATAATAAAGGTTACTTCTTAAAAGTGCATGCACCTGGTATCTTTATTCTGCAGATCACCTCTAGGATTTGGTGGATTTGCTCCCTTAGGAACTTCTCTCCTGATAAAATTTGGAAAGGTAAAAGCTGGAACACGGGAGTTTCTAGTCTTTATATCTGCTAAGGCAAGAGAAATAGGCATAGACCATTCCAGCGAAATGTTATTTTAACTTCCAGTTAAAGTTGTCATTTTTCCCTGATAACCTCTGGAAGTGTTTCGTTATCCTTGAAAGCGGAAACTTTTCCACTGCTTTTTGCAGGTGGGGAGAATGGGGACAGAGCCCAGCTGAATACTCTTATATTCATCCCTAGTTTATAGGAAGGTTGCATCTTATTAGACTGTGCTTATGAGACTATACAAATATTTTTATTCAGATGGAGAAAGCATGTTTGTTCTTTGGAGGGAGATTTACATGAATTTAAATAGATCTATTAATCTACCCATGTTTTTTTCCTGTTGCCTGGCAGTATTGTAATACCAGATTGGGCAAGTCGGCTAAGATTCTACTTATTGTTTAATCAAATCTGAGCAGCAAACGTTTGTGACCCAAATTTTCTCCCACCTAACATGTGCTCCTAGAAGAATGAGAATGAGTTTCGTAACCCAGTTCTCCAGGTCAGCGCTGGTTTTGATGTGGGATCTCTTTATACCTGCTGGCGATAGTGATAAGGGATGTTAGTGTGTTTTTATGCAGCTCTGGTCCCGGAGACACCTGGCTGTGCTAACACAGGGCTGTGCCTGCACTAAGCCTGTCTGAGTGACTTCATAAAGCACAATTGTGCGTATGCATCGCATATGTCTGTAATTCCCATACCAGCTGGGTATCATGTGGTTTGGAGAGTCTCGCTCCTCCCTCCCTTCCTACCACAGCTTTGGTAGATTTTAACAGGAAAAAAATCTAGGTGGTTTTCACCCCCTCTGTGCTGAAAGCGCGGGAGAATCTATCCCTAACATCATCAGGGCACTAAAAGGGATATACAGTCTTCAGTCACTTCCTATTTTTAGAGCTCTGCAGCAGGTATTTAAGAAAGCTGCGTGCTGTGTAAAGGTGCAGATATGGAGCACCTTGATCAAATAGAATATTCTCGCACAGTGAGAAACGTGCAAATTATCTTAGCCTTCCAATCTGCTGTGGGAAGACACTTTTTGGAGGAGTTAAAGGAAGCGGCACAGTAAATGTCTGATTTTCCTTTGCCTTGAATTCAAAGTTAACCGCTTGCTTTATTCTGTCGCTGAAATTCTTACTGCCTAAGATATTTTTAGAATCTGCACATTCATTATAACTTTAAAGTCTCAGAAGATGGTAAGTTGGGGGAATATGTTTCTTTTAGCCAAAGCATTTTGAGGGAGCAGGGTTGGCCATTAGGAGATTTATCTCTTTTTCCAGTGGTAAACATGTGATTTATTGATGTTGCTGTTTTCTTTGAAGAACATAGCACTGTGCTTTCTTTTTCATACCTATGGAAAAAATGTTTTGAAAAGGGCTTCTGTGTATTAAAAAAAGAAATTGGGTCCCTTTTTTTTTTTAAAGAGTTCTGAATGTTTTTCCTTTTGGTGTAGTGAAGCAGATTTTCAAGTTACTTAAAATCTAAATTAAATGGATGAATTTGGAACCCTTGACTTTGTATTTCTATATTAGTGTATATATGGACTGAAATAAATGTCAGTATTTAGGGGTTTGCTAGCTGTGGCTGGATAGAAACATGAGAAGACTGTGGAACAGCTGGAGTTTTTATGATCCTTACAGTTATGCACAGAAGAAAAATTCCAGTTGCTTGTGATAGACTGTAGTTTCAGCTTAAGGTGTCTGTGACGCAGGTGTGTCCCCGCTCTCCCCAAGTGCCATCACTCTTGTCACTGAATGTCTAGTCAGTACAGTCAGCGAAACCTGAAAACATCTTGGCTGTCCAGCTTTCATGCAGAACTGTCTGGTGCCATTGGAGATGCTTTAGCCTGTACTGCCAGATCTTCAGTTCCTGAGTTTTCTGTAGCCCGCCTGCACATCTGCTAGCCCCCTGGGGGCATCTTGGATGCCTGAGGGCCACTCAAAGACCGCTCGGTTCTGAGGTTTCGGCAACTGAGTCGCGCTTCTGCGTTTCTGCGTCAGGATGAGCTGTTATCTTGGCTTTATTAAGTGTATTCACTGTGGTAATAGTGGGAGCATAGGAACTGAAACAGGTCTTTTATACCTCTGGCCTTAATCTTCATAAGTCTGCACATTCACCCGTGACGTTATAAACACGCTCAGGGATTGGGGATAGAGCAATAAATATCAGTTAAAGTATAGTCAAAGCCCTTCTGTGGTTATAGGCTGTGTTACTCACTGGGTATGACTGCGTTTCAGGGGTGGTAGCGCTGCTTTTATTTGAAAAGATGTTATATGTGCCAGGTAGAGCATTTTTATAAAAAAGGCTGCACTTCCAGCTTTGAATATGGATTAATCAAAATATCAATGAAGTTGAAAACCGGCTACAAAAAACTTAGTAGCAATTGAGTCTGAAATTAGAGC
Source organism: Rhinoptilus africanus (assembly GCA_013400135.1). NCBI lineage: Eukaryota > Metazoa > Chordata > Aves > Charadriiformes > Glareolidae > Rhinoptilus > Rhinoptilus africanus. The sequence continues at coordinate 80,599 of VXBO01008219.1, read as the reverse complement.
AATTGCTTTGATTTCAGGAGTGTTTACACGCCCTGTGCAGACCTGTCTCCCCGGCAGGGACTGGCTATTATTCACTTCTACAGCAAGCACTTATTTTTAGTTGGCAATTGTAGGAACCTGCCCACGTTCTGGTTTGGAATATTGAATTTGTAATTGATTAGCTACTTGTGCTTTAAATTCTTTGTGTGCTTTCCAAAGATTGAGGGTTTTCATTCAGATTAAAATGAGGGAAGAATTTCCTGTTCATTGATCTTTTCAGTCTTATTGTCCTACAGCTTTTAGCCGCCTGATGTCCTGACCTAAAGACCCCCATTCATTCTTAAAATGAATTGTAAGGCTTTTCTCATTTCCACACATCTCCAGAGGGATACTGAACCAAATGCAAACAGCCAAGTTTGGTTTGTTGTAGCCACTCAATGGGGATCATGGGATAATTCAAGTTGCGAGGTTGCCCTGGCTTTTACTGCAGTGTTTCCTGGGCATTTGTTTTGTGTTTAGCTTAATGCTTGTCATATGAGTTTCAAATTTCATTTTTATATAATGGCTTCTCAGTTTGTAGCATGTTTCCTTTTCCTTGAATGCGTGCCTTTACATCTATAAACGCTGAATAGCCTTACTTGCAAATATTCCAGTGTTCTAATATTTCCACATCACTTTGTTTTTATTTTCTCTGCTTCCTGTACCTCCAGGCTGTTATCAACAGATCTTATTATTTCAGTACTAGTTTCATGAAACGCTCTGAAAGTTCAGAAGTGGATGTTGGTAGAGCAGAACTGTGTCTGTATAGCTTGGTAGGCTGCACAATAAAATACAGAAAACAACATGAAACTAGTATTTCTTCAAAAAAACCCCAAAGGAATGGCTGTAAGATCAAACACAGATTATTTATGATTATAATATAAACCTAAATTGCACTCTTAGGCAGAAACATTTAATTTCAGTTTTGACTCATGTTATATTTTCTGCAAAGTTGCTTGATTTTTTTGCGTTTGTAGTTAAACGGTATGCTGTAAAAGCAACCTTTACTCAATTTTGAAAAGCTCCTTACAGCTTAAGCACTTGATATTTTTTACTTCTTAATTTGGCTTTCTAATGTTTCCTCTTTCTGGCTTCTCAACATTATTAAACAGTCAAGGAAATTAAGAAAATTAACTGCTGCGTTTATTCATTAACACAAAGCAGAAGAAACTGCTTCGAACTAGGAATAACGTGTTCAATTAAGGCTGATGAAAGAGAAAAATAAACACGGAACTTTGTTTGGGACTTTCTGGTTCCTGATTTTTATTTTTATTTGTAGGTATATGAAAGGCCGTTTAACGTATGATCAGATTAATGCAGTTGTTCAAGAAATGAACAAGGCTGTGGTGGGCAAGTACAAGATCCTGCATCAGCCTTTGAAATCTATGAATGCAGCAGTCAGAAATCTCTACCACAGGTACCTGGAAGAAGAAACTAAGGATACAAAAGGTATTTTATTTTTGTTTATATTTGCTAGTACTAAACTCATGGCATTTTGATATTGCAGCACAAGTATAAAAATATTGGACAAAATATTGAATGGCTAATGACAGCACGTGCTTTTCATGTTAGAGTGTAACTTGGAGCATCTTACTCTCCGAAAACGGTCCATCCAGGCACTCTGGTGGAATGGTTTAACCTGTGGGAGAGTTTAAAACCATCAGTCTTGAAAAATTTTAGAAAAACCTGCTATTGCTTATTCTCAGAGAGAGAACGGGGTGGGAGAAATACCTGTGAATTTAGCAGGGCTTGCCCTTCCTCCCCAGCACGTGGTGCCACAGCCTAAATCAGATTTGGCCCTGAAGAATTCCTGTCCGACACGGGGTGGGGTGAACAACGCTTCGACAGGCTGGAGCAGTGAAAATTTTGGTTCTCCCTTGATGTAAGGGGAAGAGAACAGAACTAGGCCATAAGGAATACAAATATCTTATTACTATACGCAACTAGGTAGTCAGCATAAAACCCAGTCACCTCTTCTGGATAAAGTCCTATAGTTTAACAACAAGGCTTGTTGTTTTGACTAAGAGTTTTCCCATAACTCATTTGGTTACTTTTTACATGTTTGCACTGAAAACATGTCACTTTCATGGCATATTGTAGCCAAAAAACTTTTAGAGTGCACAAAGATTTAATTTGGATTCGCTACAAGTTTTGAAAACTACTGGTTTGATAACCAAACCACATAAACTGCGTTTTCAGTTTTTTAAGCTAGGAGGGACATGAACTACTAAAAATTTGTTCTGAAGTTGGGAGATCTGGGTAATCAGTCATGCCACAGTGGCTTTGTGGAAGAGACAGGGCTGTCTGATAATCTTAAGAAGTTTTCCCCTCTTAAAAGTGCGTAGGGAGTGAAAATGCACCAAAATGTCTTTTTCTCAATTTAAAAGCAAGTTGTACTTGCAGGTTATTTTTTTTTTTCAAAGATATGTGGTGCAGCCAGTCTCTAATATTAAAATCTTTTCTGACATTCCTTTCCTTTTGCGAACAACTATGTAATTATTCCTGGAGGGGTGTACTGCACGTATTGAGCTTGGCGATGTCCTTAGAATGCCCTCGTGTTTCCAACTTCCAACATTAAATGTGGAGCAAACTCTTATCTCACAGAAAGAGCTCTTTTTCTGACAATACCTTGTCGCCCATGTCAGAATTTTTTGCCCTGGAGAGAAAGCAAGAATGTTCGCTCTAAGCATTCCCTGGGTGCTTGAGAGTCACCTTATGACAAACGATGACTTTGTGACAAACTGTTTCTGCCCTTGGGATGATGGTAAGGAGTCTGAGCCCATGTTTGTAGAGGAGAGAGAGGCACTTAGGCCTGAAGTGCTGCTTAATCTGCACCATGATCCACGGCAGCCTCAGCTGCAGCGAAGGAGCTGTTGTAGCAACTTGAAAAAGCAACTAGTCAGAGATCATTTTCTGTCAGAAAGTATTTATTTTTTTTTTTTTAAAGTCTGAAAAATTGAGGCTTTTAATTTCTTCAACTACCTGAGAGACAGTCTTCATTTTTTTTGTTTAGGTTGTAAAGTTCAGTTAGGAAACTAGGACATTCAGCATCTGAGTGTGTGTGTGTATGTGATTGTTTTGTTTTGTTTTTGTTTGTTGTGACTAATCATCTAGAAAGTCTAGGGAAAAGGTCTGGCAGGCTGTCAGATGGTTCTTATCTGACCGGCGCAAAATGATTAAATGTCTTTATCCATTGCATTTTTCAGGATGAGGTTGGGCTTGCATTGATTTGTTTGCTCAAATTTCTGCTGCGAGTGTCTCTCTGCTTAGGATTCCCGCAGTTTCTCAGGCTGGGCTGATTGCCAGCTGACCTCTTCCTCGGATTTCAAGATCAGAAAAGACACTGCCTGGTTTATCGGTGTAACTTCCCAGCCAGTAAGGTGATTCTGTTAGTTCAGCTGGTTATTTAGCGCCCGGAGTTACTGTTTCCAACCAAACCACTGCCCTTCAGCCAGCTCTGGTTTCTTGGTAAACAGTATCCTGCTACGCTAAGTGTTGCTGCCCTGAATGCTGGGCAAATGTAAGAATAAATAGTATTCTGCGCAGATTCAGGACATTCTGATGCTCCCCCAGGTATAACAGGCTGCGAAACCAGTATGTGGATTATCCCTGGGTTCTCACCACCATTTAGGGATATTGCCCTATTACTGGAAATTACAAATGATCTCTATCCACCTGTAGTTATTTTTTAAGCAGTTAGGCAGGTTTTTTTTCTTTTCCTAGTAAAAAAAACTTTCTGCTTCTCATCTGTATGCAAATTTGGCATTGCTGCAAAGTCTGAAATTCCAGTGTAGCTCCCATCTGGGGGAAGACCTCCATCTTTTAGGACAAGGGGTAACGGGCACAAACTTGAGCATAGGAAGTTCCACCTAAACATGAGGAGGAACTTCTTTACCTTGAGGGTGGCAGAGCACTGGAACAAGCTGCCCAGGGAGGTGGTGNATCTTTTGACAGTTATTGTCTCTGGAAGATTCTGCTTCCTATTAGACATCTGTGTCGCCAACTCTCAAAATGGTCCAGTCTCTGAGAAAACAGTTTGCTGTTGTTCAGCTCTGTCTGAGCAATATTTTGAGGAGCACTACGCTTGTAAGCAGCACTCTGGGACCTCAGTTCTAGTGGCTGTCACATCCTTGGATGTTTCTTCAGAGTGCAGTGCGTGTCCTGTTGGATCACGCATAAGATGGAATTTAAAGAGGAAATGTTTACGGAAAAACAGAGGTTTGCTTGTGTAAAGCTATGTTGTATTTGTTTAATGAATAAATAAAAGCCTTCCTGGCATCTTCAGCTTTCCAGCAACCATCAGCTACTTTCTCCTTGGTTAAACTGGAAGGACTGTCCAATAATTTAATAGAAAGAGGAGATGCTCCATCTTATTTAAGATGATGTTGCCTTGACCTTACTTTAAGGGTAAAAGGAGGAGGGATAATGCTATCCTTTTTTTCCAGGCTAGAATACTCTGAGCCTTGTGTCTTCTTCTCATAAGACTCGGAAGCAGGATACGACAGAAGAATATGTTACTTCTTTCTACTTACTCTCCTTAAAGATAATTGGTTATTTCTTTCTTACACCTTAATTAGCGCGTTCCTGGTTTCAGATTGCTTTTCCTTCGTACAGTTTTGTGAAGATGCGTGGTTAAAACCTTATGCTGTGTTACAGGAGGTATTAAATGTACAGTCATTTTACTAGATCTGTAATTATCTTCTATCTGAGCAGCGTGTGAAGACTGAATATGAAATAACAGCTGGTAAACATAGCTACGGAGTGCTTAGAACGACTCTTCCTTTCTTATGTATGTGGGGACTTTCTTTTTTGGGCTTCTGTTGTGGGCATTTTAAATGTTTTCACTCCAGTCAAGGCCCTGGTTTCCTCCAAGCATTTGTTAACGAGAATTTCCTTTTAGAAGTAGTTAATCAACTGCAAGAAGGGATGAACTGCCAGCTCTGATGCAGGATCTTCCTATGCCATTTTCTTTGAGAGACAGAGGGGAGGGTGCTGTTCCAAGTCGTTTAGTCTTTTCCTTGCATTTTCTTAATTAACAAAGAATTATTCTTTTCCAAATCTGATGGCAGTCAAGGGAATGATGGACTGATGTATGCAGGGCTCCTTCCTTTTATTTGCAAAGAGCCTATTCCAGAACTTGAGTGCCTGCTGAGAGAACATAGAATCATAGAATCACAGGGTTGGAAGGGCCCTCTGGAGCTCATCTAGTCCAACCCCCTGCCAGAGCAGGGTCACCCAGAGCAGGGGGCACAGGAACGCCTCCAGGCGGGTTTGGNCATCCTGTTGTCCCCCAGGACTCCCAGGTCTCTTTCCACAGAGCTGCTCTCCAGTAGGTCAGATCAGGCCACAGCTTATTTCAGACATTGCAAAGCAATTAGTTGGGATTCAATTTACGCTGCTTCTCGGCTGCGTTCCGTGATTGAAATGCCGAGGCGTGATGCCTGCCTTTGCGAAGCTGCGCTATGATCTGTAAGCAGACCCTGAGCGTCTCTTTGGTTTTGCTCATGTCAGTGCTTTGTATGTCACCGAGAGGGGAATGTCTGTGGGCACGGCCTCAGGGCCCAGTTTACTGTTAGGCTTTTCAAGGCGTGCTGTCAGTTGACTTTCTACTGTCCAAATCTTTTGTCACATCTGTGCAACACCTCGTATCTGGCCCTGGGTGGTGTTTTGGACTGCTGCAGACTTTCTGCCCTCACAGAGGAGCGTGGATGGTTGGAGAGGTGTTAGTAGATACAGCTGGCAGCAGCTGGAGCTTGCTCAATGTGGTCTGTGGATGATGGAGGGTAGTTGAATGTAAGGGGAAGGTCAATATTTCTTCTTTTTGGTGACAAATTTGGGACTGAGATGACATGAGGCTGTTCTACTGCTGACTGTATTTTTTTTTCCTCAGTGTGTGGAATTGTTAAGAAGAGGTTGTGTTGTTACTTGTGAAATGTTAAGTGTGTCCTACAACATAGCCCTTTCTACAGCAAATCATTATCTGTTTTCCAGGTGAATTTTTTATTGTGGAAGCCGATATCAAAGAGTTCACTCAACTGAAACTGGATAAGCGCTTCCATAGTATCCTCAATATCCTGCGCCACTGCCAGAGAGTGAGAGAAGTTCGTGGCTCAAGACTTGTCCGCTACGTCATCTGCTAATGAGCTTTCCGTATTCTGCTTGCCCAAGATACAGAAGGCAGCAGTATTTTGAGATGCAGAGAGATTTTGTTGTCCTTGGAGAGATTCTATGTGCGGACGTTTCTATCCAGCTCTCTTATTTTCTAGAAGGCAGTAGATAGGACCAAGAAGTGTTTTTCAGACATTTCTCCTGAATTAGGAGTGGCAATATCAAATGGCCTTGAAGTTTTGTTTTGAAAAATTGAGACGAACTACTGTCTTTTGGTAAATCACAAATGCAAACCAGATATGCAATTGGCGCATCTGTGCTCGCTGGTGGTTTTAATCACATTTGCGGGTCAGCACTTGAAAGTTAAATTCTCTGCATGTTAATAATGTTCCTTTTGTGTTTATGAGTTGGAGACTGTGTTTAAGACTCTGTAGCTACTCGAAGGAAGCATTTGATTCTTTTTTTTTAATTCCTCAAACCAATTTCCAGATTTCCTTTCCTTATTCTTTTTCTTCTTATCGTAATTGTATGGTTTGGAGTTTCATGCATCGCTTGAACAGGAAGATCCGAGATGGTTTAAACATTGCCAGACTGATGATCGGTGGTTCTGTTAGCCATATGGTTTTCATACTTCATCATGCAGCCAATGTTTTTTCCTTCGGACCAACCCCTTAGACTGAAACAGTAGAGCAGCGGGGGTTTTTTTAAGTGAAAATACTGACTTTCACATTGTAAATACTGCTCAAAATCGTCACAGTTTTTGTTACAGTAGGTCACTTTCAAAAGACCTATTGGTGTAGTAAGTTCCAGAGTAGAATTATTCTGATAAATATCAACTCTGTAAGTAATCAAAACTGTTTTGATAAGAAAAACTACGGTCTTTTTCTTCCATGAGCCTGTATCTGATGTTATCCTAACAACTAATCTAAAATACCTCCTCTTGTACCGTATCGGTGTTAAAATACCAATTTAATGAGCAAAAGACCCTGAATGAACTTTGAACTTTCTCAATAAAGAGATCCTGGTGAGTGCTATGTAATCCTAGAGTCCATTTTTTTTTATGTTTAAGGGGTGGTTGATTTTTTGGTGTGGTGTTCTTTTTGGTTTTTGCTCTGGGATATTGAGATCAGAGCTGAGATCTCTACTCTGCATCGCATGGGAATATATTTCACGTTCAGACAAACACACAGCATAGGAGGATGTGCGAAATCAATTTCCACAGGTGTCAGTTGACTCCATCTGTTTTTTTGCAAAGTTTGTTTTATATTAAATAAAATGTAGAGGTTTGGGATCATCAGGTCTTTCAAGATTCAGGACTTGCAACCTTCTGTTTGATAAAAAGAAATCTCATAAAGTAGTTGCAACTGGCTTGCCTTTTATTTCAGGTTTGCTTTTGACACTTCCAGGTGCCTTGCTCCAGATTATCCGTCAGCTTAACTTCTACTCTCCCGGAGGAGATCACGTTGCGTAGGTGAACCTCGATGGAGCTTGGTCTGTCGGACGTGGAATATTTGGGTATTTACAGCATGTTGACTTCTTTTCCTTTGCAGTCTAATTTGTGATTATACAGCTTTAACTTTGTAAGTGTGGGGAAAAAAGCAAAAGAGCCCCAAATGGACCCCAAAGAACCATATCCAAGTGAACGCTTTGCTGTAAGGAGAGGTCTAAGTACGCGGGACAGTTACGGTGGGCTTAAAACCAAACTTGTTGAGGGGCAAATTAAAATTAGACAGGTATCTACTGTTCCAATTATTATTCTAATCAGGGAAAGATGAGAGACCTTTTAACAATTGTTTAAAAGTTCTCAAAATGTCCGATTCCTCCCTGTTCAAATTAGCAGGACTTCGGATGCCGAAAGCCCCATGTGGCACCAGGGATGGGAAACACGCAGCTGCAGCAGCTCTGCAGGACCTTGTGACCAGACACAGAACCTGCAGTAGCGGATTTAAAGGCTGGAGTAGAGCGAGAGCCGCAGAAATCAGGTGAGTTTTTGCAGCTCATAGTTCCGTCAAAAGTTTGGTCTGTTTTTTGTGGGGTTTTTTTTTTCTCTTCAGGTATCACTACTATGATGCTTTTTTAATTACTTGGATTTTTTCTTATTCTGGTCTGGGTAAACTCAGTTGCCGCATGAATTCTTTAGTTTTTGTCCTGCCTGTAATTCCTTTTAGTGTGTTGTTGTGGGCATTGCAGTTTGTGATTAATTAGATGGCGGTTAACAGCTTTCGGTCTGTTACTATGGAGTTTTTAATTTTCTAAACTATTTTCCCTCGGGCAGATTCTCACGAATGCGCTCATTATTTTAATCCCCTAACCTATGTTTGCTTTCTTTTCACTTTTCACGAGGAAGTCTCGCCATGGATTGTGGTCACTTACTGTACCTTTCCTCCTCAAAAAAAGTTCACGCTGACTTAGGAGCTGGAAAATCATCGTGCCTTGGCGTCCCAAGTGCTCAGCAAGTTCCTGTCTCCTCTCGTGAATGAATTTTTAGTATTTCAAAAGTGTTTTGAGGCCAAAATATTCATCTCCACCAGGTGCCTCAGAAGATGGCTATCTTCTGCTGTTTGTTTACTTATTTCTCTCTCTGGCTAGTGCTCCCCGTATCTTTCATCACCGTACAATTGGCAATAGAGCTAGATATCAGTGTTTCTGACAGTCCTGCCAGATTGTTTAGTGTAATACTCCTCCAAAATATAGCTAACTTGCAGCTTTCCAGTGCTAACTTGCGCTGTTCCAAATGTCAGCTTCTCTGATATTTCAGCTTCTGAAAACAAGGAAATAAAACCGAGGTAACACAAATTTAATTACCTCGTATACGAGAAAGGAATTGTGATCTTCCCGCAGCCTTAATCTCTTCTGTTCAGGCTAGGACTTGCCTCTGCACCCGTTTCTCTCTACCCCCCAGACATAGCGGGAGCCGTAAGGAACAGAAGAAGCAGTTGATGAAGCTATTTGGGGAGCAGAGTTACCTCCTGGGGCTGGTCTAGACAAAATATGGAACTTAATATTTGCGATAATCTGATAGAATGAAATGTCTGCTAAATTTGGCCTTGATGGGCAGAATTCAAACTGAATCTTGTTGCCCGGTGTGCCGTGGGGGGTTTGGAGGAGCAGAAAGATGCCGTTTGACAGCAAGAAAGCAACGTTGCGCGAGCCTGGTGGGAACAGGACTGATGAACTGCCCCGCCACGCTGCCAGCGACGTGCAAGGTCCCAGGGGAGTTGGGTTTGTGCCTGTTGGCAACCCACACGTGCATCTAAAAAGTTGAGACAAAGCAAAGTTGCTTTTTAAAATCCTCTTTGTTCCTGTTGCTTTGCTGTTTTGTTGGTTAAAAAATGCATTTATTTTTTATTTTTCTCCTTAACTCCTCTTTTGAAGGGGCACTGATGGAAATAATTATCTGTTGAAATAAGTGCTCTTACCCCTGAGTATTAATTCGGTGTTTAGCTGCGTGTGATTTCAGGAGGCAGCGATTTCCATCTGTGAGAGCACATGTTCCCTTTCACAGTGCCCACAAGGAGGAAGAGAAACCGAGCGTTTCGTGTCATTCATGCCGAATCTTCGCTTATAGGGAGTTAATTCTGAGCAAAGCGGGTAAATAACTGCGGAAGGGAATGCTGGGTAAAGAATAAAATTGATAGCAAGGACTCTGACGGATGAGTTGAGAAAGGTGTCTCTCCCATGCACAGTTTTATCAGTGACCCTTTGAATTCTTCTCTTAATTTAAAAAAGTTTAAACTCTTTTCTCTAGGGTGGTGCTTACTATGGCTCAAAGGAGTAAATAATCTTGAGATGCCATCGTGATTGCAATCGCTTGATAAAGAGGCGAATCTTGCCCTTGCCAGAGGAATGACGTGGCTTTGTGTTTCAAACATGCTACAAAACCATTCAGCTGCCTGCAGAGAAATTCTGTGCTGAAGGCCAGCATGCAAGAGCAGGAAATTTTAATTTAAATCATTATTTTTAATTCAGATTTGCATTTATAGGTGGGGTTTTTTTTCCCGTTGAGTACTCAATCTGTCCCGGACGAGACCACTTAAGACGTGTTGACTGCAACCAAAAGTAAGAGCTGGGTTAAATTTGGAACTCGTTTGGGTGATAACCAGGAGAATATATATTTAAACAGTTACAAAACTTACTATCTTTGTAATTAGGCTTACTGTTTTCCACAGTGAAGTGAAAAAGCGAAATGGTTGATTTGGGGTTTATTTAATTTTTTTCAATATAACTTGCGTCACACGGAATTACCTGGGAATTGGGAGGCAATTAAAATGCAGGAAAACTTGTTTAAATAGAACTACTTTAAACATGCTGCATTTATGTATAGGCAGGAGCATGTATGCATTCTATATGTATAGACAAAAACGCGGAACACGTTTATTCCTATAGGTGTTGCTTTCAAAGCTGAATTAAACCAAGTATTTTGGAAAGCTACAGTCGAAACCAATTAAGTGTATTTGCACTTTGATGTCCTAGGTCGTAGCCTCTGCTTCCTCGTATTGAGAATTGGTTTTCCCATTTCCTCAATTCTTTGTGGATTTACTAGTGGAATATCAGAGCGGTGATGGCTTTAACTCTTTTTTTTCCTATTACAATTTAGTAGTGCTTCTTATTTAACTGATGTGAGATTAATAAGTGATGATAAGTCCAGGCCTTTAAGTCTCTTTCTGAACTGGAGCTGCTTGGCCTCTCCTGGCAATATTTTAAGGCTGTTTCATGCTCAGCAGAAGCCTTGTGAATTGATCTGTTCTGAAGTTTTCCTCTTTCCTCCTTTTTTAATATTTTTTTTTTTTAATTTCGAGGGGATTTTGCTCATGGGAGCAGCTCAGCCACATTCCCATGTATCTCTTCGCACTCCCTCAGCTTCATCTCACTCTTCCCTGCTGACGCAGCTTCTCTTGCCGTGTGCTCAGCAGCAGCATTTCAATTATGATCTAATGTTTTATGTTTGATATTTATGCAGCAGCTGAGAAACCTAAATAATTAAATTTCCCCATAGCCCAAGCGGGCCAGGAGTCGGATGAGCTTCTTCATAGACGTGAGCTGTGCTGGCTTAAAAAGATTTGCTGGCGTAATGGTTGCTACCTGTATGCTTCTTCCTTAATAGAAATCGCAGCGCTGAGCGTTAATAATTCAGCTGTGGCTCAGCAAATCAGATTAACCTTTGGGAACGCACCGAGGTTGCTTTTTTTTAATACCTTCGTTCTCAAAGTAGAAAAAGAATTTGCTCAGAGCTGCAACTTGCTTCAGGATGGTTCATCTGGGGGAGATGGCCGTGAGTAAGCGTGACTTTTCCAAGTCAGTTGTTGCGAGAGTCTGAGATTTATTCAAGCTGTTCAAAGGTTTGATTGTAATAATCCATGTTTTCCTGTTTGTTTTAATAGTCTGAGGTTTTGTGTGATGCTTTCAGCTGTACCAGAGCATCTCCGCCTTGAGCTGTGCAGGGACGTCGTGAGGATTTGCAGAGTTGCTGCAATCGCGTGATACCTGCGATGGGAGCAGACGGGTGTTAGATCTCTGCCTGGGGTCTCCTTGCTTACGTCTCGCCTTGGTCTCTCCAGGGAGACCTCATCTCTGGGCATCCCCTTCTCCTCAGTTACAGCTGGATGCAATGAATTATCCGGAATTTTCAGGTGCTGGGTTGATGGATTTTGTTAAAATCTGATTTGCGGATAATTCTGCTTCCCTAGCTTGTGTGTGTAATGGTGCCTCACCTTCTACTGGTCCTGGGGTGATGACAGATGGAGATATCCACTGGGAGGAGAAACTGGGGCAGGCTGGGAATGAGATGGCCAGTGGTGGGATGTGGGAGGAGACCTGATGATCGTACTGGAGCACAGATTAAAGTAGGAATCAATTCGTGTGGCTATTGCAAAGTAAGCCAATAAATATATATAAAAACTGGTAAATATATATAAGAACTGGGCTCGCTCTGTAACTGGTAGGTTGACGGACTGCTTTCCATTTCTGCTAATTTTCAGGTGGAGGCCTGGCTTGGACCCTTTCTCCGTGCAGTCCTGGTTGCGTCTTAGGACAAATTGAAGAGAAGCCAGAAGATGGAAACGAGGACAGCTAAAAAAGGTTGGAAGTAATGGAAAAGAAAGGAATTTGGGTTACTTATTGTAGAAAGAGCTGCTTCAAGGAGAGACAACATTGCGTTTGAGGCAGCTGTTGTGCTGACCCCACTGCTGGGGACAGATGGGCCGAGGTGGGAGGAAGGACAAGTACAATGAACTGAAGCCACCCCTGGGGATTTCCAACCTCAGGGTTTGTGGAGCCCAAAACCTTGTAGCGAAGCTGCAGGCCCATAATGGTGGCTTCAGGTTTACCTTCATGGAGCTTGGGGATGATAAAACATGGGAAAGTGCTATGGAGGGATGATGCACAACCACTGGAGGCTGTTGGTCTGGGTTGCATCAAGCCTGAAAGAAATTGTCATCCATCCTCTCAGTCCTGTAACTTCAAAATCTGTCAGTTCAGGCTAATTCTTCCTCAAATGGGCTCGTTCCTCCCTTGCTGTGGCAGCAGCTCTCCGGACATCCCGCCCTTCCCTCTGCAAGATCTCGGGAATAACTGCAAAGGGAGAAAAAAACCCATTAACCTCTACAGTCTGTCTCTTTTCTGCGTAATCCAGTTGGTGTTTGTCTTGATGGCGGTAATTACTCAGAAGTATGTAATTGCAAGACAAATGTTTAATTAAGAGCAGGTTTATTGCTAGTCTCTTGTCTGCTTCCATCTGGGAAGAGCGTGGTTGTGTCAGTCGTCTTGGCAGCCTGGATCGAAGGTCTGAGGGCCTGATTCTGCACCCTTGCACAAAAATAAGGAAATTAAATAAATTAAAATCCTAATGGGACCCTTCATTCCCTGCTGCTGCCATGTGAGCTTCTAATTTCTAAATAATACTTTGCCCCAAATCCACGTCTTCTGATGGCACCTGCTGTGGAGAAACCAGCTTCCCCTTCAAATGAATCTGTAATTCAGGAGGGTGTCCTCTACCCCATCAGAGCTCCAGGTGGCTTGTAAGGAAAACAGCTCTTCTAGATGATGCAGTTATTTGCCTCCAGAGGAGCTTAAAACAAAATTACATTTTCTAGCTCTTTAGCAATGCTCGGTAATGTATTCCTGCAATATCCTAGTAGTCAAAAGGCTATTAAAACCCAAAAAAAACCTTGCACATGCTGCAAAGGCTCCTCATTTAAGCATGTCTGAGTAAATAAGTGTAAATTATCGGCCTGTGCTGCCTCCCGCGAAGACTCGACAAAGTGAAGGTGGCCCAGTAACCTGACGGCACTGGGAATTAGCATTAAAAATATCCCTCCTCTCCTCTCTTTTGGGTGCAGTAGGTGTCTGGGGCAGAGCAGCCTCCCTGCCTCACGGTGACTACAGTGAACATCAGCCGCCGAAAAATTTTAAAGTGTTTTTCCCTCTGGGAAATCACACTGATTTTAATAGGGTTTTTTAATTAAATAATGTGCTGACTCTTACAAGCTGGAAATATGTTGATTTTTTTTTTCTGTTTATTCTTTGCAGCAGCGTTTTCTTCTGGTTGTCACTCAGGAAGAGAGAGGCTCAGGATTCCTTCCCGCCAGGAAACAGCCCTGGGACCCCACACGTGAGCTGCACCTGGGGAATGTGATATACGGGACTACGTAGTATAAATACATATATATGAGCACCTGGAGAAGTGCTGATCCTACAGGATAGGGTCTTGCTGGGCTCTCCAGGCAACCCAGCCCCCTGAGCTCTTCACTTCCCCCCTTGCCGGCAACCAGGAAATTTGGAAATTGCTGGAGTTTCAGCCTTGCTTTCCCCTGTTGCTAATGAAGTGGGTAATTAAGCAGAACAACGGCAATTTCACTGATTCTTTAAAGCCCCATGAATGTAAAACCAGCCATTTTTCCTTGTGCTGACGCACCCCAGCTATAAACCCCCCCACTCTCGCTCGGCAGCGCTGAGCGTGAATAATCCGGCAGCCAAACGCCGGTGCTTTGGGCCTGGGGCTGGGAGATGCCATGGCAACATCTCAGACAGGAGCTGGCTGGATATGAATGTATATGCACATGCTAATTAAAATTTAAATGGCCTCTGATGCGGAGAACGAGCCGAGCCCGTGCAGTGCGACCCACAGTTTATTAATAAAGTATAAGAGCATCGAAGGGATGTCTCTCTGCTGGTGGGTGCCTGGGGATGGGCTGGTTCCAGGGCTTCTGCATTGCAGCCCGGCCCCACGGCCGTTGTCCCACCCTCCTGGAGGGGTTTAGAGGTTTTGAGATGCTTTGGTTGCTCCGTCACCTGCGGTGACGTGCTCATGGGGCTTCACCCTGCTTTGAGAAGGGCTGAGCTCTCTGTCAAGCACCTGGATGAGATTCTCAGTGTTTCCCACCCCCAAATTGTCACGAATGAATTGAAGTTATTAATATTTTGTGCTGCAGCATGAACCAGAAGGGGATTTCTAGTGATTATGCCTTAATGTTAATGTCTGGAGTGGTTCCTAAGCATGGATTAGTATTATTATCCCTGTGGTACAAGTGGAAAATGAACCCTCAGGGCATTAAAGTACTTCCCAAGGCCACACCATGAGCTGTAGGTGGAAATTGCACTGCAAAGCGTTTGGCTTAAGTAGAAGCCACCACCTCCCCATGCTCCCCCAAGCTCTGACCTTGCAAATCCCTTCCCGAGTGACACTTCTTGCTTGTTGACTTGCCAAGCTCCATGTTAGACCCACTTGGCTTCACCTTTGCCCCTTCAACTTGGGAAGTCGAGATCTTTCTGCCTTAACAGGAAGAAAGCTCTTCCAATATCCAGCTTAAATCCAGCCACGGCTGAGAAAATCCCCTTGTCCTTGTGTCTGGCCTTGAGTCTTGTCTAAGCCAGTTCTGCTCTCCTTCCTCCACTTGACATCATCTCGGCCAGAAACTGGCAGGAATCAGCCTCCCTCTTTGCTTCATGGGTTTGGTGGCACCATTAGTAGGGCCAAACGTTACAGACTTAACCCGTGGTCATGGTCCCTCAGGACATCAGGATGAAAGAAGTGAATCTTCCACCAGGATCGCTCGGTTAGCAATTATTTCCAGCTTTTAATTTGGATCTTCACCTGAGCACATGGGGTGTGTGTTTTCTGTGATTCTGGGGTTTTTCTCCATGTTGGGACATTTCTGGTTATGGTTGACTTGGGCTTTGAGGTGTCTGTGCCTAGAAGCATGGAAGAAATGGGAAATGATGGTTTTCCGCACTCTCTCCGTGGCTCCCTGCCTCTGAATCCCATGCATATGATGCTGCAGGAACTCTTCCCTGTGTGAAGCCACGTGCTTTTGTGTTTCTCACACCTGCACTTCAGATTTGCTTGCATGTTTTTTTTTTCAGGTTAAAATGCAGGTTTTTGAAGGCTTTGCTCAGCTTGCCACTACTATGATGGTAGCGCAGCTTTTTTGGAGGCCGGTTTCAGTATTTCCCTTGGTCTGCCTTCAGTTGGGATACTTTCATCCAGTCAGAGCTAATATCCCAGCTTTTTGGCAGGGCGGGGAGAAGCCGAGCTGCCTCGCATGAAGGATGGGGAGCCCCTGCAGGGAGATCTTCCCTTGGTGGCTGGGGAAATTATTTCTTCTTTTTCCCATCTCTACAAAATACCACTTGAAGGCACGAAGAGCATGGAGGGAGGTGACAGAGGGGACCGTAAGTTGGCTTGAGCAGCACCTCTTATCCTTTGCTTTCTCCTAGTTTTATTGCCTCTCATCTAATGCTGGTGTGGGGTGAAACAAAAGCTCTACCAAATGTCTCCTTAACCCCAAAAGCAGAGAGGAGATGGGCTTCAGGTCCAGCCACTGAAAGGGTCTTTCTTGCTCAGTGTGGCCACCAAATCCTTCGTGCTCTGACTCAAAAGCATGTCCTGGGCTTCCAAGCCCTCAACCCCTCTGGTTTTCTGTCTCTGTACATGTGCTCACAGCAGCTGTCAGAAATGTGGTCTGTATTTTGAAGAGATTTCTTCATTTTTCTAAAGCCTTGATTATTTTGCTGTGGCTCTTCTTGCTGAGCCTAATACCACTTGAATGGCTCACTTATCTGAATTAGCTTGATTAATGACAGAGCCCAGACACAGCCTGTTCGAGTCATCTTTTCCATGGGAGCATTTATAGTCTTATCCTATTTTGCTGCGGCCAGGCTTTTGTCTCAGCTATTAGACGGGAGCATACAACCCACAGACAACGTACAAATAGGTTATGGAGTTCCTCTGCTGATGAGATAAACAAAACTTCCCTGGCTGAAAACATCAAATTACAGATTTATCTCTTGCACGTGTCTTAAAGGTTTCCTCTGAAATCTTGCAGCACTTTCCTCCTCCTCTACGTGCCTCATCGTTGATCCTGGTGGGCTTTAGCGACAGCGATGTTGAGGCTTGATGTCTTTTCCACCTTCTGCAGGTTCTTCTGCCTTTTCAGCTGGGCTTTCCAGCTTCGTTTTTCTTTTCCCGTGTTAGAGCACGACCTTCAGCATTGCCATCCTTGCGCTGTCCTGCCCTCCCTCCCCAGCTCCAGTCTGTGCCACAACAGAGCAGGTTTCCGGAAAACGTCTTGGTGATGCCAACCGGCTCTTAGGTGGAAGGAAGGAGTTTGGATGAGCTTGGCTTGACTCTGTATGTTGGTGGTGGATGCCGTTCAGATGGGAGTTTTCAGTTTATATCACGCAAAAAAAAAAATAAGGCTGTGCCTTTCCTGGGGGCTGCAGAAGCTGGCGTTGAGGTGCACCTCTGGGTGTGTGACTGGAACTGAAGCCACCTCAACCTTCCCGAGATGAGACCTCGAGCAGAGGTAGATGGGGCAGCTGATCCAGAGCTTCCTTAGGTTTGAGTGAAACCTGCTTCTGGCCTCTGAGCTCACACCAGGCACCACAGAAAGGAAACTGGAGGAATAAAGTCTTCCAGGAGGTTGTGAGGAGCCGGGCTGGCTGATACTGGAGGAAGGACTTCCATAGCTGCTGCCGGATCTTGGATGGAAGCTGGGCGCGAGGAGCTGCATGCACGCTGCAGTGCTTCACCCCACACCTTGGGGAAGAGAAATCGCCCTAGAAAATGGTCTCCTTTTCTACAATAAGTAAAGCTGCTGGTTTTTCATGTGGTAATGAGAAAGGAGGATGTTAATTTTTCTCCACTCAGAAATCTGTTGGGGAATTACTCTACGAGGGAGCCAAACGAATCCTCTTGGGGACTGACACAACTCAGCCCAGAGCAGGTTTTTCCTCCGGCCTGCCAGAGGTCAAGCACCATCTTCTGCCGCCACCCTGCCTGGGCTCCACTTGCCATCAAAGGACTTGCTTCCATAGAAGCTGTCTGGCAGCTGGAGTCTCCTCCAGTCCAAAGGCACCAGTGGCCCAGCTGGTTATTCTGGTTTTGTTCAGCTGGAAACATCTTCTTAGTTTGGAAAGCTTGGGAGGACCAGGGAAGTCAAACCAGCACTGGAAAAGTCTTCAGGGCTCTGCATGGCTGTGTGAGCTGGGGCTGATGCTTCCTTTGACTCCCATAAAAGCAGACCTGGCTGATCCAGACCCTTTCCCGGTGATGAACCTCAGAGCACATCACAAAACAGACGTCCCAGTGAAATCACGTAGTCCTTGTCTTTTGTTGGGGGACACCAAGAGGAAAAGCACGAGCATGGGAGCTGTAGGCTGAGGGGTAGAGCACGAAGCTCTCCTTTCCACCCTGGCATGGTGAAACCTTTGCCTGTGGCCACCGAAGGAAGGAGAGGATGGGAGAGATGGTCCATGCTTCCCCGCTGGCAACTGCTGATGTTCCATGAAGCTGTGGCATTCCTGTGCCAGGAAGACAAAGCATTGCTTCCTCCATCCAATCCATCCTCGGGCTGCCCGTGGGCTGTTGCTGGAGGCACACTGAAACCTGGAGCATCCCAGCCGGTGTGTGGTAACACGGGTGCCCTCAGAGGGAGGATTTAGGCAATCTTGGGCTAAATGAGCGTCTTTTGAGCTATTTTTCCCCAAACAGCCATGCTGCCGTACTTTGCATCTTCTCAGCTTGGGATGGAAGAGAGCAGCTCAGCATTAACGCCAGCCTTGCCCTGCTGAATTTCCGGCTAAAAGGCTCTAGAAAAGCTACAGTAATATTAATTGAAAGCTCATTTCCCAATCTAACTTGGGCTTTCTCTCAAATGTGCTCCCGCTGTGACATCCCAGCCACGTGCTGGGCCAAGAGACTTCCCTGCAGAGTGGTTTTTTGTCAGCTTTTTCTCCTCGCCCCCTTCGTATTCCCAGCTTTGGAGGGTTTGGGGTTGAGTTGTAAATTCAAGCTGGCTCGCTCGGCTAAATACCGCTCAGCTTCAGTATGTCATGGGATCTGAGAGGGTGTTAAGCACGGACATGGGGATTACGAGTTTCAGCCAGGTCACTGGCTGTTACTGCAGCGACCTGTCTCCGGCGACAGCCAGCATCAGGCTGAGAGCCAGAAACGGCGGTTAGGAAGCATGAGCCATTCCTCTTCGGTTAGCAGTCCTGCGGGCTGGCAGGTTGGACAGTTCGCATCGCTTCCGAAACACCTTTTTAAGCTTAAAACTGCTATTTACGATTAAAAATGGCAATGTAGGGAAAGGGCCAGTCTTGGGGGGGTGAGGTGGGGGGCGGGGGAAATATCTTGCTGTGCGCTTGGCTTTGGTTATTTCTGACATTGGACTGTTCCCCAGACGTTGGATTTAAAATACAAAGGGCTGGATAATGCCTCGGCTGGGTTGCTCTCAGAGGAGATAGCATCTCCCAGCGCAGACAGCGCAGCTTTCCCAAACCAGGCTGCTTAAGGTCATTTGAGAACTTTGCTTGCACATGTTCAAACAGCTCCTTCATTACCATCCGTCAATCCCTCCGTCCTCGCCGGGTCTCTCGGATACCCACCGCGACTGGTGCAAAGCCATTCCCACTTAATTGGGACCTCGGGGAAGCTGTTCCTATGCTGAAGCTTGGTCTGCTTTAATTAATGGATAAAGTAATCTATGAATAAGGCGGCCTTGACTAACTCCCCTTTTAATTTCCTTTCTGTGCTTCTCCCAGGTAATTTGGAGTGATGCTTTCTGAAGGTCCACACAGAAGATAACCTGTTTTCTGCAGGCTCAGTCCTGCAAATGAGCAGGAATGCAAACGCTGGGAGCTTGTAAAGCACTTCAATATCCGCGTGAGCAGGTGAGCTGTTCCTGGGGTAGCTCCTTTGCTTAAAGCCAAGCTCTTGGATCCAAGTGCTGCAAGGGAATTGTCCCAAAAGGCTGGGGAAACGGCAGTTTTGAAGTGATGCTGTTTAACCTGGGCATTGTCTGGCCTCGGCACGCTGGGAGCAGCCACGGCAAAAAAAAGCCATCTGCTTTCAGAAAGAAAAACGCAAGTTTTAAAACCATTCCGTTGGGTTTCTGTCTTGTGGCTGGATTTCTGTTATGGGTAGAAATTGGTTAGAGCAGTCGGACATGCAGCTGATCCAGGTACCAGTCTCCAAAATTTGCCTTGCAGCACCTTAGACCTTGTATGGTCCCTTCCCGCTGTGCCTGGGCTCCCCTTGCCTGTCCTGGATGGTTTAGCCACGGCTAAACCAGCACCTTTGGGAGTTATGGGTAGGCAGAGACCATGCTTTTTAATTAGCATCTTTGTTAATGAGTGAGATGCCAGGATAAATGGTGGGCAGGGAAGGAGACCGGGCAGGGAAAGGGAGGTGATGCCAAAGCACGTGGGAGCTCCTGCCCGGGCAGGCTGGTGCCAGCATTAATTGCTGATGACAAACTGACTCTGAGATGAGAGAGAAACCCCCACAGGTGGAAGCACCGCGGCAAAATTTGGGCTCTCCAAGGCCATCCCCAGAGCCCCCCAGCACACACAGCTGGGGGTCGTGTTGTCTCCACTTTTCCTGTGATCTCTCCAGCCGGCATCTCCGCTCCCAGGGATCTGTAAAGGCTGATTATAGTATACGTGAGAAATAATAGCAGGAGGTGGAAAATGTGGGTGTGCAGAGAATGATGGCATCCCCTCGAACCGGGGAGTTGTGACAAGCTCATTCCCAAGGATTTACAAAGGTGGCTGCCTACGATGTGAGAGAGACTTCCTCTTTTTTCCTTTGCTTTGGCAGTTTTAGGTCAGTTTAATAAGACAGAAGGAAAAAAGGAAGCCTTCAAGGAAGTCGATGCCAAATTGGTGACAGTTAGGGAAATCAAAAGCTTTGCCCTCGACTAGTTTTGTTGCCGGTGAGATGGAAGCAGCAGGCTGGGATCGCTCGGAGCCGGTGAGCGGCAGCAGTCGCTGCTCTCGTCCTGGTTTGGTGGGTGAGTGCGCTGACAGCAACGTTAAGTCGAAGGAGATGTGGGAAGGTGGAGGAAGAAGGGAATAAATAAGCCTTGCTTCGGGGTGCAAGGAAGGTGCTGAGGCCTGGGGGCAGCCGTGGTGGGGTAGGGACAGGGGAGGGGAGCGGCAGGGACAGGATCTGTGGGCGTAAGGCAGCGAAAGACCATCGGCTTCTTTATTTGCAATAAATAGAAAGTAAAGTGGTTGCGCTGCTGAGACCACTTTCACTGCGTGGACTTATCCCTAGGAGCTCGACGTCTGGGCATCACGTCTGCTCAGCCGCTCAATTATTCTAAGCGGCTGCTCCGCGCTGTCCTCTGCCGCGTTATCCCAGCCCTGGATTCGGTGCGGCTCTGAAGTATTTAATCCTCCTCTGTTTAATTCTCCGTTCCTCGCAGAGCGCTGGAGGAGCTGGCAGGGGCTGGGGGTAATACTTCACTTGTGCCTGATGGATTGCGTACTCCGATTTCCTCCCTTGAAGCATTCCCGTTTTGAAGAGGCAGGCTGTTACGAGCCATTTCCGTAATGGAAAACTCATCGGCGTGTCTCGGATGATGTTCTGGTGTCCAGCAATGGCTGCTTCACCCCACCAGCCAGGACTCGCCTGCCCAGCTGCTTTGTAGGCGCCGACATTGAAGTATCTCCTTGATTTATGACACTTTGGGGAGAAATCGGAGCGCGCGTGGAGGAGCGGACAGCGCACGTGGTGAGTAAGAGGAGTTTAATTTCCCCGGCTTGACACTCGCAGCACTTTCCCATCCTGCTGTTTCAAATTTCCACTTTATTTATGTACATTAATACTACTCCGGAACAGCACATCACACCTTACTGTCACAAGCTCCCCCTGGGAAATTCATCTTTTCCTGATGGCATCAGTGCAAATACAGAGTAATTTCAGCGGAGCCGCCGTGGCTAATGCAGCCGGACTGCGCTTTACACTCCTGTTTATACTCGACTGAGCAATGTCCCTCTTAGCAACAGGAGGGGAAAAAAAAGCATATGCATTATTAAATGGGTTTTTTTTTCCTCCCCCCCCCAACTATTGTGTGCTAGAAATATAAACTGACCTTTCCAACAGCAAACTCGGTTGGAATAGGAAAGGTGGACATGGGAGAATAGCTCCGGCCCAACCATTAGTCAGCTTCTCCTCCTTTGATATTTTTGTCTTATTTTTCTGCACAAAAGGTTAGGAAGTCAAGGAGATTTTAAAATATTTTATATTGTGACCGTTCTTTTTTCGGTCTCTGTTTAGAGAGCTATTTGCTTCGTAGGGTTTGGGCTTGAGGCAAGTGGCTGCTTGGCTGGGCTGAAACCCCAGGGTTTTGGGTTCCTCCACCCCGGCCCAAGTGTCACCTCGGGTGAGAAGCAGGAGGGAGACGGTCTTGCCGGTGTGTTTTCCACCCCGGGATCTGTACGGAGCCCGTCTGGATGAGCATTCCACTAATTATCTCCATCTGCTGAGGAGGTGGTCCAGCCTTAACGAGGTCGTTCTCTACGGGCTGTCCTGGCCCCGTAGCAGCCGCAGCTCCTCTTGCTCTGCTCTTCCAGTTGCCTGCTTCTCCCGGAAAGCTGGGATTTGTTTACTCTGCAGCAAATTATTTTATTTTCAGTTTCAAATAGAAAAAAGTACGTGGGTTACAGCAACATAATTTGCAGCCTGCTGATTAATAATACAGCTGACGGAACGAAATTGGGCTGCGAGCTCAAAGTGCTGAGGAAAGCTAAAATTTGGCGAGCAGCGTTTACGTGTCGGGTAGGAAGCCTGGAGAGAAGAGGAAGCTGCTGAGGCAAGAAAAACCCGATTTTGTTAAATTCCCTTCGCCCAACTTCGCCGTACAACCTCCCATCCTTGGAGACGGCCAAGACTCAACTGGAAAACTCTGGGAGGAACCTGATGCAAGAGACATGCTCCGAGCAGCTGGGGGGCTGGACTAGGAGGACCCTTCCCACATAAATTATCCTGTGCTTCCCCGCAACCGCACGGAAGCATCCTGAGATGCCCACAAAACCCAGCAGCCAGCCTTAGCACCTCTGGAAATGTGGCTCTTTTTACAGCGGTGCTTCATTCTATGGAATTTGGCATTGGAAAAAAATAAAGAGAGTCTTTATTCTCTGTCTGTTGTGTATGGACCTGGGAAAGCATTAACGGTTCATTCCAGGATGTGCCGCTGCAGGTCGCTCATAGACAGGGCAGCTCCTGACATTTTGCGTCTTGTTCCAAGAGCTGATAAAATAACAGGGATGTGTCGGGAAAAGGTGGCGTGCCATGTGTCAAAAAGGATGTGCTGACTGTACCGTATCCAGCGGGAAACGACGGCACGGGGCTGACTTGGATCACTTCACTGACGTGGCCGAGTTCAGATCTGGCAGGGGATTTCTGAAACTTCCGTCGTGCTGTAGACACTCAGGTCCCGTTTATTTCGGTGGCTAACGATTTAGCATCCTAAATATGTTGGATAAGTCCTGTAACGGGAGACGGAATAATATTATGCCAGATGTTTTGCAGTGGGTGTAACAGCAACACTATGGAAGTGGGGTGAAACCAACCCCTGGACAGGGCCTAAGTCACCCAGTACAGTCTGAACATCACCCCTACAGGTTTTGGGGGTGAATTTTAGGGGAATAAAATGCTGCCTGTGCCGCGATTTGACAATAAAAAGGCTGCCTCTCTCAAGGAAAATGAGAAGCTTTGGAAAAGGAGAGAGAGCAGGAGTGATGCGATGCCTCTCCGTGTTTGCCTCGCCTGTCTCACCCAGGGAAGGGAGAGAGCCTGGATTAAAATCCACGGTTCTGGCAGGGTGGAAAAAAAGAGATTCTCGCAGCTCCCGTTATTGGCACGCTCGGCGGGCAACAGCGCTGCCCGCTTTGACCAAGTGCGCCGGGTTCCTCCTCGCCAATCGCCGGGAAATTGATGTAAACGCCCAGGCAGGTTTTGGAGAGCTTCGCTTCTCCCCACTTAAAAAGAGACGCAATTCCTCCGGCGTGAAGGTGCAGCGCAGGCCCCTGATTATCTATTCAGGCTCCAGAGTGTTTAATTAAGTGGCTTATCTTGTTATCGTCCCCTCTCTCTTCATCTCACTCGGAAACACGCCCTTGCACCCACCTCGCGCCGGCGAGTGGCAGCTCTCCGATGATGCCTGCGTGCGTGTAATGGCACCGTCACAGGTCCCAAAACTTGCCATTTACGCCGTACGCTCTGAGTCGCCCCAACACCGCCTACCGTAAAGATGGAATTTCCATTCATTCCGCTTGGCAGCCTCACGTGAGCGATCCTGAGGCGTTTATTGCTTGGGTGGCGTGAGAGCCGCTCCGCGCCGCCGTTCACAGCGCTGCCGGAGTTTGTTGTTTGCGCCGCTCCGGGGATGGTCACCACGCTCCTGGGTGCTGCCGAACGCTCGTTTTGTGAAGTATCATCCGGCTCCTCCACCAAAACCCAAACCCATCTCAACCGAACCTGCGTCCACCCTTTAAAAGACACTATAAATGTGTCTGCGCGTGGGCACGCGCTTATTGATTAATTGTTGGCCATGGTAAAACAAAACAGCTCGGTGTACGGCCGTGCCACCACCGAAAGTGTCCGAGCTGTGGAAGAGAAGTCCTCGGCTCCCCGCGTTACTCCCTCAGCACAAGGTTTGTGTGTTCCAGCCTCACCCCGCGTCCGGGATGGGAATTTATTGTCCATTCCCATACGGCGCTGGATCTGCGCAGAGCCGACAAGTGGTAGAAACCTCTCCGCTGAAGGCAGGGCCAGGGCCATCGAGTCAGGGACGGGGTTCTCGCCGCACGCTTCACCGGAATAAAACCTTGAAGGAAACTAACGCTCCTGTTTGAGAACATCTTTGCCCAACCGGCCCCGTTTCCCCCCATCGCGCGCTTCCCCGGGGTGCCCTTTGTTCTCCCTTGTGTTTGCAGCCAGGGGAATGACCCCCACGCTAGGTTTGAACGGCAACTGGGAAGCGGCCCCGCAGCTCTCGAGGATGCGGGGCGCGCGAAATCAGTTCCACCATAACTTTTAACGCTCCTATTCCTCTTCTCTCTGATTTTTTTCTCCTTGCGTTCACGGGCACAAGCACTAATTCAGTACCTTCCTGCTCACGGGGTAACAGGATGGGAACCCTCATTTTAATCTTTGACAGCGCAACTGGTCTTATTACCGATGACTACACCACCAAAAATTGTTTATACGCCTTCATTTCCTCCTGTGTAATTCCCTGGGAGTTGAATTTAGCGGATCATTTTTTATTTTTTTCTTTTCCTCACCGTTTGCCCCGCGGGAAGACGAGGGAGGCTCCGTTCCTCCAGCCCTTAACGAAGCAGCGCGCTCGTCTGGAGGGGATCGATAACTAGCGAACTATCGCGCTTCCTCCGCTGAGGCTGTTGAAGCAACTCCCTTTAATTGCTCTTTGGATTTTTTTTTTCCGTTAAGGCCGCTCAGCGGGTCCTGCCACCCTGAGGAGTGGGAAGACCTCAGCTACCTCACCCGTAGTTTGGGGCACTATCCCGAATCCGTCACGCCTTTCCCCTCGGGAAAAGCCCCAATTCAGCGGGGACAGACCTCAGGAGGGGACAGATACGAGGATGCTGTTGGGCTCCAGGGCTCCCTGGGGACAAAGCGGGCCGGGACGCTGGCTCGGTGCGGACCTGGAAACCCCCACGTTAATACCGGTAAGCTATGGGGGCTACGGGGGGGTTGATGTTGGCTATGGGGGCTACGGGGGGGGTGAAAGAGGGGCACAAAGGCCAGCCAGGGTTGTCTCAGAGTGAGGGGCTTGACCTCAGGGCCACCACCCCCCTGCTGTGAGGGATGCCTTGAGGTGGGGGACATGGTGGGACCATGGCAGGGGGAGCCGGATCCCCCCCAGGCGGCTGCTCCCAGGGATGGCCAAGGGGAGCCAGGTCCCCTCCGGCGGCTCCTTACAGGGNCCCCCCCCGACCTGGGAACGGGATTGGGGAGGGGGTTCGAGTCCCGCAGGCGCCCGGGAGGAGGAGGGAATGCCTGTGTGGTTGCTTCCCTCCGGTTTTATGGATGCTTTATGGCTCTATGGATGCTTTATGGCTCTATATGCGCTTTATCTGTACGTACGGACAACCTTACGGGCTTGCACGGCTCCATCCATGCACGACTGAGCCGGTGGCACCGGCACCGGCAGGTCCCCAGTCACCTTCCCCATGTCCGGAGTGGAGAAAGCTGCTTCTCTTCCTCTCCCGCTCCAAGACAGGCTGCGGGTGGCCCCCCTTGTATTTATTTATTCCTCGCTTGAACTAAACCCTGTGCTTGGAGACGGCAGGTGACGACGAGCCGGGCTTTAACGGGCACCAAACGGGCTTTAACGGGCACCAAAAAAGGGGCTCCGTGTGTGGTGGACGCCCATGTGTCCTCGGGAAGGTTCATCTTTGGATTTTTTTTCCGTTAAGGCCGCTCAGCAGGTCGTGCCACCCCGGGGAGTGGGAAGATCTCAGCTACCTCACCTGTAGTTTGGGGCACTATCCCGAATCCGTCACGCCTGGAGTGTGAGTAGCAGAAAAAGGGGGAAAAACCCACCCTCAACCCTGGTGCCCCCGGCTCTGCCCGGTGACACCCTCCAGCCCCGAGGTGTGGGGTGGGTTAGGGGAGAGGGGTCCCCTCGGCTCTGGTTGGGCACCCGGAGCTCAGCCTGTGTGGTTTCGGGGGTGTTTTTGGGAGACTTTGCTACCTCTCCCTCCGGTCTCATGTCTGTGGGCTCGCGGGATGCCGTGGCCGGAGCGGGTGACGTGGAGTATCGAGGATCTCAGGAGGGTTCCTCTCGGTAAAGCAGCTTGGTTTTGGAGACGTAACGCTTTGGAGATGCTGAGAGGGGTTTCACTCCCCCGCGTTGAGTTTGGTGTTGTTCGCTTTTCCCTGTTAATTAGCGTCTAATCCTACCCGGCGCTGGGAACTGGCTCGGAAATAGAGTGCTTTTCCCTCTCCTGCTCTGCGGCAGGAGTCCAGCCTCCTGCAGGATGAGGTCTGGGGACTGGGACATCTTTTTCACCACCTTGGCCGTCCTCAAGGGATGCAGCTGAGACTCACGTTTGCAGCGCGCTTTCCTCCTTTTGGATGGAGAGACGTCCATCAGGTTGGAAGTAACAAAGAAACCCTGTGAAGGTGTGTGCGAAGGATTTCAGGGAAAGGGAGACCAGGACCGTAGCAGGGATATCGCAGGAGCCAGGGCTGGAGTTGCACGTGTTATTTGGAGGATAAATCTCCCACCCAGCGGGTGAGCATCAGAATTCCCCCTCCCTGTGGAGGAGGAGAGGGTAAAGGGATGTGGTAAACCCACCGATTCTCCTGGGCTTGGGAGAACCCTCCCCTGTGAGCTTCTGCCTGGCCTCGGGGCCAAAGCAGAGCCAAGTCAGGCTCACCGCAGCCCTGTCCTTCCTCGAGCGGAGACCGCTAAGGGCTGAAATCCCAATCCAGCATTCAGGAAGGATGCTGAAACGGTGAGCATCTTGGCCACCCCCAGCGTGTTGAGCGCTTCATGTAGGTGCTCTCTCTTTATCTCTTCTCTCTACCTAGAAAAGAGACGTGGAGACCTGCCTCCGGGTGCTGGAGCAGCTTCTCATCCTGCTTCTGCCTCCTGGGTGCTGGGCAACTTGGCAAGGCCAAAATCGCCAGAAATGGCATTACGGGATGAAATTCCCTCTTGATTTTTCCGGCGGCTTGGAGCAGCTCGCTCGCTGTTGAAGCTGTTTTCGTGGCTGCCATTCGTTTGCCCTCGCTTAGGCCTCTAGAAGCGTCCGGAGAGGACAAGGCGTCTCCCGAACGGGATTCGGTTTTGCCCTGCGGAAAACCTCACACGCCGTTCAGGGTGCTGGTTCTGCCTTGGGTGTCTTGAGTGGTCTGAATTCGGAGAGCCTAAAATTCACACGGTGCTTGCAATCCTTATTTTTCAGTCCCTTCGCCTTGATCGTTCCTTTTTTAAAATCCAGCCCGTTAATTTTGTTTTAATTGCTCTAAGCCATGGTGAACACCACCCCGCCCCCCCCTTCCTCCCATACCTTGTGCCAACATTTAATTGCTCTCGCTCTGGGGAGATGCTATCTCGTTTCAAGGGTGAACTTATCTAGCGTTAACTTGTGGAGGGGGGGGGATGTCCTTACGTCCTTGTCACAAAGGTGACTTGTCACTCCCAGCTCCTTGCCCGCAGGGAGCGGGTCACCTCTTCCCCCGCTCCTCGGCAGGCTGAAGCCTTCAAGGTGCTACAGCCTCCCGCCGAAAAGGCTTTCTCTCCGTCACGTGTGGGTTTTGTGGCCACCCTTGGGACTTTGCCGGTGTGACTGCGTCATCCAGGTGCCAATCTGGATGCGGCCGTGACCTTGGCGATGCTGCGTGTTGATGTGAACGTGCTTTCCGACTTGTAATGGACACATTTCCCGGCTGGTGGCACCTTCAAGGACCACCTCCTTTGGCTCTGCCTTTGCTCTGACGGCAAGTGCGGAAGAGACGCCCCACGCTCATCCCAAATCCTCTTCTGGCTGGGGCGGAGAAGCCTTTTGTGGCCTCGTGTATTACTTTGCCACGTGAAAACACGATCTGTCGGACTGTGGCTTCCTCCGAGGTGATTTGGGCCTCCGTGCACCCTTCATCAACCAACCATCCGTTAGTTAGCGGGCTTTTTTGTGTGTGTTACGGGGTTTATATTTAATATAATCCCCCAGCTGGAATAAGAGATGAGTCTGAGCGGTGACAAAAATCCCCGGGGACCGTGCTTAGGTGCTGGCATCCCTCCCCGCTCTCGCCTCGTCGACAGCCACGCTGGGGGCTGTGCTGGCACCCGCCGGACGCGTGTGGGGTTCGTTACACCTGGTGGCAGACTTCCCCTCAAAATATTATGTCCTTTGGAGAAATGTGGGCAAACGCCGCGTCGAGGCAGTTGCCTTCCGTCATGCAGCCCATTTAGCTGTCAAATTAAAGAAAAAAAAGTCTTTTAAATAGACCCGATTCCAGGAAACTCAGCTGGCTGATTAGAATTGTATTTTTAGTCTCCAGTTCGTGTATTTACCTGAAATTTCTGTCCCGCTGTTCGAGCCGGAGCTGACCCCGGGTTGCCTGCTCTTCCTGCCTTTCACCTTTTTGTCCTTTGGTAAAAGGCGAAAAGTTTCCCCGCGTTTCACCGGCTGATTTTAAAATGCTTTGTTTCAGCAGCTGTTTGCCAATACGGAAATCTCTGCCGCTAAGGGGTTTTTAGGGCAGGTTACACAAGGGGGGTTGTCGGGAAATATGCTGTGGGGTGGGTGCGTGTGGTTAATCCGTAGCCTGGGTTTCTCTCCTCCTCTTTGGTAACTGTTTTATCCCATCGGCAGCACAGGTACTCGCTTCCAATTTTACGGATGGTAGCTAATAACGAATCTAGCAAATATCTCATTCTCCATTCCTAAAAAAAGTGCCTTTCTCTACAATTATTTCTGTTGGCTGCGCAGATTTAATGGGTTCTTTTAGACATCCCCGTCAGTCACCGACCCTGGACATTTCTTTTTCACTGCCGCTTCTTTTTCTTCTTCCTTTCCTTTGCCTTTTAAAAAGATCACCTTTCCACCCGTTTTCTACGTCTCATTTTTGCCGGAATGGTTTTTGCCTGATTGAACTCCTGCTGCTTTTCTGGATTTGTAACTTTTGGGGGGGTCTTCGGTAGATGTTTCAAGCGAATCCCTTACTCTTGGTGACGGTAACGATGGCTTTTGGCTTTGTAAAACTCACCTTTTTAAATTTAGACGCTGCCGTCATTATTTTGGGCTTGTAGTTTCTGTCACTAGCGCAGAAAGAGAACGAAGCCCTAATGGAAGAGGACTTGCGTTCGACACGGCAGTTCGTTTTGGTTTCGTCTTCGTCACGTAGATCTGCTGCTGCTCCGTGGACGATTAACGCTGAAACGTGAGCTACTCCACGCGCCAGCGGCGCCTCTTCATCCAAAAGATTTACCGGTGTGTTCCGGGGGTTTGGTATCGATTATTCAGTCATTGTGTGCGCTGTGGTGGTTTTATTCGCCTCTTTGGGTGTACGTGTGTGATGAACAGTGGCAAGACGTTGTCCTCCTTGTACCACTGCAGCTGAAGGCGTAGAAGAGAGGGAAATTTGGTCCTTACGGCCTGCGAACGCCCGGCAAATGGTCTTTGAGTGGCTTTGATGCCGCTGTGGAAGAAAATCACAAGGTTTGAATTCTTTTTGCCCCTTCAAGAACCGAATCTCTTACACCTTCACGCCTTCATACTCCTCTCCTGACCGACCGCCGCACCTTGCCAGCCCCAGGCAGGCGCGATGCCGACCGGTACGGCCCAAGCTCGGCTCTGGGAAGCCGCTGTCTCTTTCCCATGATCCGTCCTAGGGCGAGGTTAAACAGTGATCTGCTTCGAGGGCTTTCCAGGCAGAATCGCGTGCGAGGATTTACCAGAGCGGATTTCAGCCCCGTCAGGTTGACCTTGCGGGCGCTCCGTGTCCCTGGGGCCGGGTCAGGAGCGGGACAAGCTCCCAAATCTCCCTCCCGACGACATCCCCTGGCTTGGAGGCTGCAGGAGGAATTAGCGCCGCTTGTTCCTGCAGCATTTCGCATCCCAGCTAAGCCTGTCTTTAAAAAGCAGCCGGCGTGGTTGTGCTTGGAACAAGCAGCTCAGTTTCTATATTATACACAACAGTCATCTCTGTAGGAAGCTGGCCAGCCCACGCCGCCGCAGCAGCCCGGAGCTCCGCGGCTCTTGGGGCATTCCCTGGAGGAAGGGAAGGAGCCTGGGAACCGGAGGGAAAAGCTTTCTGGAGCACCGATGTGAGTATGCCCGGTGGGGTGAGAGGCGGTGCCCGGGTACGCGCGTGTCCGTCGGGCGGCTGGCAGGGACGCTCAGGCGTCGCTCTGGGTGCGGAGCTGGGAAGAGCCGTCCCTTCCCGGCGCCCGCTGCGGATCCCACACCCGCGGGTGTCGCAAACCCGCCTTCTGCTCTTGTGCCCTTCGTCTTGCATCTGCTCTTGCACCCTTAATGCCTTCCTCACCGACCGCGGATAAAAAGCTTGTCTTCCTCCCAGGCTGAGCCGTGGGAGACTTTCCCGGTCCATACGATTTCTCGGCTGTGGCTCAGCTTTAGGATCCCTCCAGATTCAGGGAAGAGCAAACAACCCCCCACCCCGGGCCAATATCTGTCGGTGTTTCATGTTTCAGAGTGCAGGCTGTTTCCCTCGGGAAGCTTCCTAAGCCCTGCTTCCAAAATCCCTTCCTAAAGGAAACTCTTCAGACTGTCTCCGGACTTATTCCTACGCGTAAGTGAAGCGGGGCAGGGGGAAGGCAGCGTACGGGCTACGGAGGCATCAGCCTTCCCAGGAGGACTTGTTCTCCCTTCCCCATCTCCCACTTTTTGTGGCTGCGACGCTGCCGGTCCCTCCGGAAGGAGCCAGGGGTATCCCCATCCCCATGTGCGTGCCGCTGGCTCTGGGGGTTTGTGGAGGAGCGGAGGCAGAAGGAAACGCTGGATGACTTTTGCGAGTAAGGTGGAATGTCATCCCGGCACCGGTCGTACCCGGCCCCTCGCTCTGTGCTCCATTAACTCCCCCTGTCCCGTCCTCTCAAATACGGAAAGTTTTTTGAACGATTAAAAAATGCCTTTGGCTAAAGGTAAATTAAACCCTGGCCCGCTGGGAGGAGGCAGGGCTGGAAACCTGGATGTGGAAATAGGTCCCGGCTTAAAATGACTTCAAGGACGGAGAGGGTAGGTGCTGTGCTTCTCAGGATCGGAGTCAGCTGGGATCGCTTCCAATTAAAATGAGAGCAAGGAGAATGGGAAGAGGGGGGGGAAAAAACCCAAAGTTTCTTTGCGATTCCATCAGTATTGCAGCTTGAAAGGTTGGGACTGGTTTGCATCTCTCCTGCAAGCACTGAGCCTGACCCGGAGAGTATTTCAGTTAAGAATTAACAATCCTTTTTGCTCTCTGGGAATTCTGCTTTCTCCCTGTTTTGTTTTTTGTCGTGGTTTTCTTTTTTTTTTTTTTGTAATTTGAGGTTGCATTAACCTCAGTGAGAGGAGTTTTAACGCCATGTCGAAATTCCATATGCGCGTTTCTCCATTTAATTTCTTTTCCCCCGCATTTGCTTTATACCCGCGGTCAGGTTTGGGCTCTTCAGTAACAGAGGCGAACGAGGAGATGTGAGATTTGATGAGACTCTTTTAAAAGAAAATAAAGCTCAGGTCGGAACCGGTGGCTGCGAAGGGATCGCGGTGCGCGCGGTGTCGTCACTGGGTCATCTTCTTTCCCGCTTGAATAAGGGGCAGGGAAATCTCAAAGGGCA
This sequence comes from Rhinoptilus africanus, assembly GCA_013400135.1. Classification (NCBI taxonomy): domain Eukaryota; kingdom Metazoa; phylum Chordata; class Aves; order Charadriiformes; family Glareolidae; genus Rhinoptilus; species Rhinoptilus africanus. The sequence continues at coordinate 48,878 of VXBO01008219.1, read as the reverse complement.
TCTTGAACCATTCTGTGATGGGGTTTTACGTTTGCCAAACCGTATCAATGGTTGATATTGTTGACTTTTCACCTTGTCTCGCATTCCGGCTTCGCCTGAGGCTTACCCTCCCTTGTTATTAGACGGGAGCTCGTTCTGCTTATTTAAAAAGGAAGCGAAAACGCTGCGAGTAACGAGATGGCTGTTCCCGAAATACCTGCTTGATTTCGGGCAAGCCAGACGTCCGCGCCATCTGCGTTTTGCCCGGGGTTAGCCATCGGCGCATCGCTGCATCCCCTGGCGTTAGGGAAGGTGAGCCGGGAGATGGGCTCCGCGCAAGCGACCGCGGATTTTGGGTAAATACCAACGGCTTGACAAAAGTGTCAATGCTGCGGAACTGGCTGAGGGCGGAGGAGCAAGATCGTTAGCGGCGCTAATCGGGCTGGTAGAAAGGAGTTTGAGCGCGGCGCTTGAAGGGCCTCATTATCTTGTGTGTTCGGAGAGCGCGGAGGCAATTCTGCATTCGGGAAAGGCTTTGTCTCCTTAAGTCATTAGAAATGCCGGGCTCTCGTCTGTTAGAAAGATGGGTCTAGGGATGAAAAAGAATTAAAAAATATATATCTATCTCCGAGTTGGAAAGCTAATTGCTGGCTGCTCTTCAAATGCAGCAAAACGGGCAGAGTGTGTTTTGGAAAAAGGGAAGAAATTGGAAGGCAGTTGGGATGATGATGCGTGCAACATCTTTTCGGTACGTGGAAGTGTTGTGTGGTTCAGCAGATCCCAGGAGCGGTCGCAGGGTTGATGCTGAACAGCCAGGGAAAAACCACAATGGGAAAGTTGGGGAAACTTTTTCCCTACGGAGGAGCGTGGGTTAGGACTTTTTTCCTCATCTCACCCCTTTCATTTCAGCAATGCCGTGAGGCTGAGAAGGACAGACAGCCCTGCAGACCTCAGCCAAGGGGATGGAGATGCTGCTTTAGCGCAGGACTTCCCCCCGCCGTTGGGGATGAGGGATGCTCCTTCCCTGTGGAGTCTCCAAATCTCCCCACGATTTAGATTTACATCCTGAAATACAAGCTTATCTCCTATGCTGGCCTCTTTTATCTGAATAAATCTCATGCGCCTGCTGCTACTCGGAGAGAAAAAATAATCTTTATTGCCGTAATATGTTTGTCAGCTTTCCTTTATCCCGGGAAAGCACTGTAAGATCTGCAAAATGCTTTAGAAAGAGAAGCATTTTTTGGCTTTGGGTTGGAAAGGAATTTAAAGATCATCCAGTGTCCCCCCCTGCCCTGGGCAGGGACACCTCCCACCAGCCCAGGTTGCTCCAAGCCCCGTCCAACCTGGCCTTGAACCCCTCCAGGGATGGGGCAGCCACAGCTTCTCTGGGCAACCTGGGCCAGGGGCTCACCCCCCTCACAGCCAAGAATTTCTTCCTGATATTCAATCTAAATTTCCCTTCTTTCAGTTTGAAACCAGTCCCCCTCATCCTATCATTCCCCATCCTTCCTGTAGGCCCCCTTTAGGGACTGGAATTCCCTCATCCTGGTCAAGACTGCTTCGGGCATGAAGAATATCGACCTCGTAACTATCTAAATTGCACCTTGGGCATCAGCCTGGGTGCTGTGTCCCAAAACAGATGGGGGGCCTGCAACGGGAGCCCGCGGTGGCGCAAACCCAGCAGCGCTGAGCCTGGTCCGTGTTGGAGAGGAGCTGGGAGGACTGGCTGGATCTGTTTCCCCCCCCCACCCCGCCTCACCACGACCCCATTAAAATTTAAGAGCAAAAGTGGGAAGAATGGAAGGGAATTAAAGGCTCGATTCATTTGTAACCTCAAGCATTAGCCGGAGTTTGTGCAAACCACTGGCAAGGCGATTAAAGTGTCTTTTTAATGGGTTATTTTTGTCGCAGCACCAGGGTGGGAGCTCGAGATCCCAGGCTGTGAGCTGCCTGGGGTAGGGGCCATCCTTTTGCTGTGCTGCTCTGATGTTTAATCCCTAATTGGGTTTGATTCACGAGCCCCGGCTGAGTCACAAGGAGAGAAAAGACGCAGAGATGCGGCTGGAATGAACGCGGGGAGCAAAATGTCAGGGCTTCGGTTCCCGAGGCTCCAGGTTAGATCCATCCTGGAAAAGAAGAGTAAAGGACTTTGGACTTATTTTGAAATTCTTGGGTATTTGGAGTTTTAGGAAAGACCTTGAGGGGTTGGAGCGTGTCCAGAGAAGGGCAGCGGAGCTGGTGAGGAGTCTTGGAGCACAAGTTGAGGGAGCTGGGGGGGTTCAGCCTGGAGAAAAGGGGGCTGAGGGGAGACCTTCTCGCTCTCTGCAGCTCCCTGAAAGGAGGGGGGAGCCAGGGGGGGTCGGGCTCTGCTCCCAAGGAACAGGCCATGGGACAAACAAAACGGCCTCAAGTTGCTCCAGGGGAGGTTTAGGATGGATATTAGGAAAAATGTCTTCCTGGAAAGATCTATCAAGCTTTGGAAGAGGCTGCCCAGGGCAGTGGTGGAGTCCCCATCCCTGGAGGGATTTAAAAGCCGGGCAGACGCGGTGCCGAGGGACACGGGTTAGTGGTGGCTTTGGCAGTGTCGGGTTGATGGTTGGACTCAACGAAAGGTCCCTTCCAGCCTAGACAATTCTATGATTCTCCCTCTGTCGGGATGCGAGGTGGGGGAATGCGAGTGCCCCGAGGGCACCAGGCACAACCTCCCCCCCAACCTTCATCCTGGTGATGAGCCTCCCATTTTCCTCTCTTTGCAGATTGTCCCCCGAGTTCCTCGTTCCCTCCAACTCTTGAGTCCGTTTCACAACGCAGCGTTGGAGGAATGCAGGCTCGCCTCCGGCTGAATTCATTTCTCTGCCAAGAGAAACCAGGGATGAATCTCTTTTTCTCTGCAACATTCATTCATTCAGCTGCCGCCTGCTTTAACGCACCTCTGTTGCCTTGCGATCTCTCTCCACCTTGGTTATTTAGAGGAATGCTTTCTAAAAATAGCTGCCCAGGTTGATGCCTTTCCGGCATTATTCCTTGTAGCGCTAAAAACCTGCCTAGAAAAGCCGTCCAGTTCATTGACGTTCTCTTAAAATACAGCTAATCCACGTAATCTCATTATAGTAGTAGGTGATTATTCCGAGAGCGAGCTTTAGCAGTGGGCCGGCAAAGCCTTTTATTCCCCATCTATTGTCTGGGTGGCTAAAAGTCACTGGGAGCGTGGGTTTGGTTTTTGCTGGGGCTGTTTTAGGACCAGGGCTTACAACGTTTTTGTTTTAAATCTCTAGAAAATCTCCCCCATTATTTTTTTTTTTTTTTTTTTTTTGACGATGCCGGCACTTTTCTTTCGCTGCCGCTGGCTTTCAGCTTTGCCGGCTGCTGGCGTCCCGTGACTGCGCACCGCGGTCTCCCAGAATCATGAGACTGGGCGGCTCTAAACCAACAGAGACCTTTTTCCCAGGGGAGGAGAGGGGCAGCTTTGCCGGGCGAAGTTGTCGGTGTGGGATTCCTGCTCTCCAGCGTCTCTTTGCGAGTGTGGGACCTTGTGGCGTGGAGCGATAGGACGAGGGGTGATGCCTTCCCGCTGGAGGAAGGTGGATTTAGCTGAGATATTGGGAAGAAATCCTTGGCTGTGAGGGGGGTGAGCCCCTGGCCCAGGTTGCCCAGAGAAGCTGTGGCTGCCCCATCCCTGGAGGGGTTCAAGGCCAGGTTGGACGGGGCTTGGAGCAACCTGGGCTGGTGGGAGGTGTCCCTGCCCAGGGCAGGGAGCTGGAATTGGATGTTCTTTAAGATCCCTTCCAACCCAAACCATTCTGTGATTCCTCTCGAAGACGATGGAGGCACGAGCACGTGGCTGGAGGTGCAGCTCCCCCGACCCCCGCTGGTGCCCCCTGGGAGGAGAGGGGGGTGCTGGGGGGCTGTTTCTGGCTGGGACGCGGGGTGACTCTCTGCACTGTGTAGTTTTGCCCCCTGTCCTCTCCCAGTGGCCGGGGGAGCGTCTCTCTTGCTGCGTTGGGGCCGTCGCTGCGGGTCCGCAGTGGGAGGAGTGGGGGTGGAAACCTTTTACCAAGTGGTTTCTGCAGACAAACGCAGGGTTGGGTTTTGGTTTTTTTTTTTATTTCTTTCCTCTCCGTAAAGCCTGTCGTCGTCGTTTTCCCAAGCTGAGCATGCAGATCTGCAAGCGGTTCAGCGCCGGCCCCCAAAATAAACGGGATGAGGTTTGTCAGTGAGCAGCAGGATTAAGGGAGAGGTCACAGACCGGCTCGGAGAGACACAAGTGCAAGCACTTTTGGGAGGTCCCGGCGCGGTGTTTGGAGAGGACGTCGGGCTCTCCGCTCCCGGAGGTACCTCTTGGGGCCCGCGGAGGCTAGGGGCGAGCCGAAGGACTCCCTCTGCCATCTCCCTCCTGCTGGCACACGCTGCGCGTACCTCCTTTGGGGCAAATTCCTGCTGAAGGCTCCTCAGTCAAAGTTAAAAAAACCCCCCAAAACAAACCCCTTTAGGGCTGTTTCTGTATTTTTTTTTAATTATTTTTTTTTAATAACCATCCCGCTTTTGCTTATCTTGGTCCAGCCCCTCCAGTGATAACACAGGCAAAGTCCTGACCCGCGGCATCCTGGGGAGCGAAGGCCCAACTCTCCGACGGAACGCCGGCAGAGAGCGGATTTCTCGCCTCTTTTTTTAGAAGAAAAGACCGTAGGTGCCAAACCAAAAGGGCAAAGTGATTCGCCCTGATGAGGTATCGTGTTTCCCTTCTGATTTATGGCTCGGGGAGAGGCTTCTGAGTCATCCATTCTAGGAATTGCTTTATTTAGGTAACGGAAATAATTCTGCTGGTTTTAAATCAAGGTGTTGTCAGCCATTAACAGCCCGTGCGGTGGGAAAACCGCGGCTAAGGCTGAAGAGGGAGCAGGATGGAGGCTACAGATGCAGCAAAACGCGTCGGCTACGACGTCCGTCTGTCTATCGTGGACGGCTTGACCCAGACGGATGCCTTCATAGAGACAGAGCTGGGTTTTCCCAACTTAATGCCATGTCAAACAAATGTATTTAGGCCGGTGGGAGAGGGCGCGTTGGCTGCGGGGCGCGGATATCGAGCCGTGTTTGTTCAAGGCACTGTCTGGTTGCTGTCTGGCTGCCGATTGCCGAGCCCGGAGCGGTTTCACCTGCTCATCCCGCTGGGAAACGAGACTTTTCCCCACGTCTCGCCTGCATTCAGCCGCTCGCGCAGCCCTTTGCCACGGCTGATTTCCCAAAACCGGCTGCCTGGCCGGGAGCAGCCGGCTGGCTTTCCCACACCGCTTAAAATCCCTGCGAGCCTCAGCAAGTTCTTCATTGTTTTCTGTTCTTTCTGGTTGAACTAATGAGCGTTTTTCTGATATTTTTATTTTCTTTCTCGGTGTAATTTGTCCTGGCCACAAGTGCCCTAGCTGTTAAGGAGGAAAATTCCCGTTTTCCTGCGAGAGGTTTGGGCAGCGGAGGCGATTTTGCGGTGCTGGGCGACGCTGCTCCGCTCACTTACGGTACAGTGGTGTGCACGGGAAAACTGTGTGGGTGTTATTACCATTCAAGCCCAGGCTCTGGGGTGGTTTTTTATGCTGCTTCCCCTTGGTTTTGCCTTCTCCCTCCGGCTTTTCCCCCCAAATTTCACCTTCGAAGGAAGGCTCGGCGCCGCTTGGCGCCTTCTGGCCTTTTGCTGGTGGCAGTCGTCTTCTCAATGGGTTTTTATTTGGATCCTGCTATTAGAAGCAGCTGATAAATCCTAGTTTGGGGAAAATAGGATCCACTCCCGAGCAGGTTGCGTGGCTGTTGTTCGATACAAGCGGGTTGTCAAGGCATGATAGATCCCGTGGGGGAAAAATACCCTTCGTGGAAAAACAGGTTACTTCAGATCACCCAGGGTACCTGATGTGTCGTGCATCGGTGGCTCTAGCGAAGCAGGGAGGATAAAGCCCCAGCTCAGAAACCCGGAATGCGCTCATGGATTTGACTCTAGTAATCTCCGACTCTTTGCTATAAGCAGCTCTGGCGTAAGAGGGTCTGATTCTGCCCGGGGGGAGGACTCTGCCAGTGATAATTAGCAAGAGCTTTGCTCAGAGGAGCTCACAACAGCAGCTCTCTTGACTTTGCAGCTTCCTTTTAGGCAGGTCCAAGTGTTTTCCAGTGTCTGGGCACAGGTTTGTGGTGCTCTCTGGGCTACCAGGGTGGGGTGTCTCTGGTGGAGACCCCACCACCGAGGCTGCTGAGGACACAGGACGCAAGAGCATCGCTTGTTCTTCAGCATCCTTCAAAGGCTGAGCGGTTCCTGGCCTTGGCTGTATTCAGCATGAGGTTTGGGGAACAGCTGAGATGGGACCGGTTTTGCTGGGATGGGTTCTTGCCCCTCATTTTCCTGATTCCCTGGGATCCCGTCTGCCAGATTTGATCTCCCAATGTGTTTTTTCTCCTGGGAGGGGGCTGGTGCAGAGCACAGCCCGTAGACATTGAGGTGTGTGGAGGGTCTCAGGATGGGCAGGACATGGCGGGGGGGGCCTCTCAACTCCGTGATGGAAACCTCATATTCCTGGGAAGTGCAGGAGGTGGCAAAGCAGGGAAACAGATCCTCTGGTTTTACAGCTTGAGCTGCAGGAGGGAAGGGAGGAGGCTTTTTGCCAAGACAAGAGCAGAAGCATTGCCTTTACCTGCGTTCAGCCCTGAAGAACGACCCTCCCCGGGGCTCTCTGCGGGATGTTCCTGCAGAACTCGGCACCAGGAGCCCGTGTTTATTGATGGAAAGGACTAATTAAGTTTCAGCCTTGAAGCGGTCGCTGGCCCGGGAGCTAAGAGCTACAGGAGGCTTGCCAGTATTTCCCTCTGCTTCAGTAACTCCGTTATTGTGACTAAAGCTTGGAGAGATTTCCTGAAGTCCATCACGGGAGCGGTATTTTTCAAACTCCTCGGTCTCTGTCTGTTTTGCCCTTCCCAGCGGGGTCTCTCCTGTGGGTCAGAGATGGCCCCCACCGGGCCCGACGGGGATAAAGGATGTGGAAAAGGCTTTTTCGGGGGGATGAGGGATGCTGGGGCGAAGAGAGGGAAGGAAAAAATGAATCTCATTGTGCTCCTGCCAGATCTACCCAATAGAGGAATCAATAAGCTTGAGGCTGCACGATGAACACAGCCCCTGCCAGACCCCTCCTGCCTTGCAGCGGGGTCTTTAATCTCGGGGCCGCTTGAAAAGACGGTTGAAATGTAATGGTTTGCAGGATCCGGCCGTTTACAAGGTGTTCAAGCGAGAGATTGCTGTTGTCCTCCTTTAATTAGCACCTGTGATGCTCTGTTAATAACAGACATCTTGTTATGACACTTGAGCTTTAATGAATTCATCCAGCTAGAGAGATCGCTGCCGCTTGGAGGGGGTTGGGGGGAAAGGAAAAGCTCATCACAACCTCGTGGGCAGGCCTTGGGCTGGGAAATGCGGGGAACTCGCTGGGAGATGGCAACGGAGAGCCTCCCCGAGGGCACCCAGAGCCTCCCCGAGGGCACCCAGAGCTTCCCCGAGCCAATGTGAGGGCACCCAGAGACCCCCAGAGCCCACGTGAGGGCACCCAGAGCTTTCCCGAGCCATTGTGAGGGCACCCAGAGCCCCCCAGAGCCCCTTGAGTGTACCCAGAGCTTCCCTGAGCCCACATGAGGGCACCCAGAGCTTCCCCGAGCCC
>VXBO01008219.1:1699-41063 GCA_013400135.1 Rhinoptilus africanus | reverse complement strand
CACGTGAGGGCACCCAGAGCTTCCCTAAGCCCACGTGAGGGCACCCAGAGCTTCCCCAAGCCAATGTGAGGGCACACAGAGACCCCCAGAGCCCCCTGAGGGCACCCAGAGCCTCTCTGAGCTCACCTGAGGGCACCTAGAATCTCCCAAAGGACACCCAGAGACCCAGTGGAGCCCATGCGAGGGCACCCTGAGCACCTCCAGAGTGCACGTGAGGGCACCCCAAGCTTCCCTGAGCCATTGTGAGGGCACCCCAAGCCCCCCCAAGCCTACCTGAGGGCACCCAGAGCCCTCCTAGAGCCCCCTGAAGGCACCCAGAGCCTCTCTGAGCCCATGCGAGGGCACCCAGAGACCCCCAAGAGCACCCAGAGCCCCTCAATCCTTCCGAGGAGCAACGGGAGCAGAAAGGTCAGCGCAAATCCCAGCAACAACGCGGGGGCAAATGCTTTCCTTGCACGGAGTGATAGGGGAGAGAGATAGAAAGAGCCGAGGAATAACAGAAAATGTCTTAATTCCCCTCATTTTTGCATTGAATGGCACAAGGGGTCACGATTATAACATCCCAGGAGCGGTATGGGAGCTCCTGAGCCTTCCCTCTGGCCCTGCCGCAGGTTTGAACGATGGCTTTGACCTCGCGCACAGATATTAAATCCATGGGATTTATGGTCTGCAGACCAGGAGAATTTTCCAACAGGGAAAACTTTTGGTATATTCTTTCTAAGAGTACCCCAAGGCTTTCCTAGCTTTAAAACTAGGATAGATAGGAGGGAGAAAAGGGGATGGGAATGAAGATAGCTCTCAAATCCCTTAAAACTATTGTCCGTTTGTGCTTTGCCATCTTCCAGCACCCCGGAAAAACCCCCTGAGCACGCGAGCGAAAGATTAAGGTGACTCCACAGGTATAAACAAGTCGGATTTATTCTCCCTGCGCATTGTCTTGGTGTAACCGCAAGTTTTATTGCTCTTTGTTCCTGGCCGTCTGTTGTGCTTCAGGATCCGCTTGTTGGCTGGATCCTGCTGCAGTTTGCCCTGAAGCTCCCATTGAATTCGGCTTTTCAAGCGGGTGGCGGATCCCGGCCTCATCAGCTGGAGAACCCTTGGGACTCTGGGTCGTAGTTTCATGAAAATAGACCCATTTTCCGTCATCTGCAGCCAAATAGCGTCGCCGCTGGTTTTGTGACCGCTGTTGATGTCGGCAGTTATTTTCCTTAGGCCACTGAAATAATACTTTTTCATCACAATAGACTGGGAGAACCAAGAAGAGAAGAAAAACTGGGATTGCTGATGATGAGCTTCCCGAAACTCCCCCTTGGTTAGCTTCAGTGCCACCCCGGCATCGAGCCCTTCCTTGGAAATGCCCATTTCGATAGTCAGATGGTTGTTTCCCTGCTGCATTTTCCAGGCATTAGCTACTCGGATAATTTGGGAGCAGCACCCAGGCTTGCGTGCACGTTTGACTTCGTTTCTTTAGCGCTTCTAATGAAATAACGGCTCAGAGTGATGTCCGGTTTGGATAACGGGAGAGCGCTGGGGAAAAATAACGCTTTCAGGGAAGGTTGGTCAGCCTGATCCTTTGGGTTTGGGGCCTGAGATGTAGCCAGGAGCACCACCGCTTTGCTCGTGAGATGAAACAGGGCTCTTTCTTCCCTTCTAGTCTTCCGCAGCGCATTTTCCCTTTCAGTGCTTCTAGAACTGCGCTAATTATTAATAATTAAGCTGACGAGGCGAAACTTGGTTTCCTTCCATTGCATCTAGAGTAAGCCAAGAAGCTCGGCGTGGGAGCTAGCACCGCGTCCCATCCAGCCCTACCTGATCCCAGCAAACCCCGTGGAGTTTGGCTCGTGGTGCCAAAAAAGCCGAGAAACGTGGTGGGGCTGAGAGTTGAGGTGGATCTCAAACCCAACGCCGCACCTTCTTGAAGCAGGTTGACCTAAGTGCTATTTCACAGAGTTCCCTTTGCCGGTAGGAAATTTTTGCTGCTTTTCTTGGAGATTTTTTACCTCCTCGGACATCCTGGAGACGTGTGAAGAGACCGAGGTCTTCAGCGCAACCTTAAGAAACTCAGGTTAGTCACCCCAAGTGGAAAAGCTCCAGTTTTCCTGCAGCCAGACGTACCTCTTGCTGTCTCCCGGTTGCTCATCATGGACCAAGGCAGCTCTCTGGCTTCGCCTCGCTTCCTGGTAGCGAGAGCGACTGTCTCTGTTCAATCCTTGCGTGCAAAAGCCGCCGTTAGATAATTGCTGAATTGAAGAGAGGCTGTAATTATTTCTGCTTCCAACTGCAGGAGCAAGCAGCCTTTGCCAAACGGCTCGGGAACTGCTGGCGGATGCTCTTTGGAGGGTATCCCTGCTCTGCCTACATCCCTCTCCGCCATCATACATCCATACGTCTTTATTTTAACCATTAATTGATTCCCGCTTCCAATCGCTGCCCTGCGCTGGCCTGAAGCATCGCGGTTCTCTTCCATCTTTAATGATTGGTGCTTGCAAACCGAAACAAAGCTCGATATTTGATGGTTTCCCTGACGTTACTCCGGGTAACTTCTGCCAGAGAGCAGGAGGGTACCACCAGGGATGCCTGACGCTTGGGGAATGTGTTAATGGAGCAGCTCCAGTGATTAAGGACTATAACAGAGGCTTTATTCTGGCATGAGGAACACAACAGGAGCAGATCCACGATAATTTTATTATATTTTCCCTCTCTGAGCAGAATCTGGGACATCCCTGTGCAAGGTCGCAGCCCTTGTCCTGCTGCTGACTGGTCCCTGCAGGTCTCCCAGGCTTCAGAAGGACCTGGTGGTCCCCTTGGTGGGTGGCACAGGACGTCACTCTGCCTGTGGGTCTCCTGGCAAAGAGTGGGGGCAGCAAAATGAGATGTCGGGGGGGTGTTTGGGAGCAGGATGGAGGCCGGGCAGGAGAAAGTCTCCTGGCTCCTCCGAGATTCATAAACATCTGCAGAGAGACGTGGTAGGTTGAAAGCTTCAATGAGCTGATCATCTGGAAAAAAAGAAAATCCCGGCCATTTCCTAACGCTTCGTGCCATTTGTTCAATTCTCTTTCTAAATTAAGTAATTGCAGGTGAAAAATCACAGTGTTTTATCTAGAAGGGCTTTGGACCATCTTTTCCTACCGGGAGCATCTGCAAGAAGTGGTCCCTTGCCCGTGGCCACCCCTGCGTGGTGACCTGCCACTGGAAAATGGCGTTTTGTCAGGAATATCCCCCAAATATTGGGATCCTCTGTGCCTCTGGCTAAACCTGCATCCTTGTCCCCATTATACCGTTGGCCAGCAGTTGGGTGAGGGGTCTTCCATGGTGCCAGCAGGTTCCTCTGCTGCTTTTCTCTTCGTTAAAAGCCAGCGCGTCTTGATAAGAGACTCCCCCATCGCTCCGGGCAGCACGTTTTAGCACGGAGAGGCTTTGAAATACGGGGTTATGCTCCTGAGACGCCACAACTCGCTGTTGCTCCCCTCGCTTGTGTTGGATCCGCGTTCATTTGTTCCGATTTCTTGATGCCAAGGGTGTCCCGAAGTCATTTCAGGTTAACAGGAGGTGAAACCCCACAATTTAAATGTTATATCGTTCATCTGTACGTATATTTGTATGTTCAGATGTATTTTCAAAGAGCACTGCAGGAGCCTATGTCTGTCTTGTATGTGTGTCTTGTTTGCGTGGAGGAATTCTTGGGTCTGTGGAGCCACGACCTCCTGGAGGAGAAGAGCAAAGCTGCCTTTGAAGGCAGTAGCCGCTAAACTTGGACAGATGAGAGAGTTGTTTTTCTGCGGGGTCTGGGCGCCGAGCGCATCCTTACGAAGGCCGCGGTGAGAGATGAAAGCAGCTCCTGTTTTCCCACCGGCTCATCCCACCCCTGCGTCCATCAGCAGCGAAGCCGCCAGAGAAGCAGGGGGATGGTTGCCCACGCCAAGCTGCTCTTGGCAGCGCCGGGCGCTTGAGCTGCTGTCGCGGGCGCTGCTGATGGATGGCGAATCCCCGTAGCTAACGCCGCGGCTCGTCCCTCTTAATGAGGACGCTCTCCTCCTTTCACCGGCGCACTGGAGGAGAAACGAGCCCTGTCCTTAGCAGCTTATGAACCCCCGCTCCAAGCAACGCCGGAGCATATCTCGCTTTATAAATGCCCCAAAATCGCATGGTTTGCTGCGTAAGGGAAGGGGTTGGCAACTCCTCGCGCAGAGCCAGCAGCATCCCCAAGCTGCTGCCGCGGTTTGCTGGGGGACCCCGAATTCAGGGAGCGTCCCACCCTCGCAGCTGGTTTTTAAGGCTCTTTTTTGCTCTTTTGGGTGGCACCACTTTGTTTGCCCAAGCAATTTTTGGTCATTACAAGCTGAAAAACTCAGTGGCCTTCTCCGCTCTCGGCTGCTCGGCAGGGAGGGTTCATACCCTCGCAGGCTGCTACCGCGCTTTCCTCGCGGCGCGGTTGAAATGGGCAGCGGAGGACGTAACGTCCTCTCTTTGCCTTCTGCAAATCGCTCTGTAACGGTTTCAGACAGATGAAAATTTAAAAAAATACCCTAAACAACTAATAAAGGAGAAAGGAAGACGGTTTTCTGCGTCTTCCCAATCGAAAAGGAAAAATTAACCACCTGAAAAATGCTGCTAATGATGCCTGCCTTTGGGAGGGGATAACTAATGAGTCTCCGAAAGGTCACGGTTTTGCTCATGGTTAACCTTCAGCAAGTCATTGCATAGTCAGTGCTGCTATCAAATGACTCCATCTCCTCTTTTTTTTCCAGGAGCGGGACTAAGACCTGCTGAGGGATAACCGGGCAGCGCGGCGCGGGGAGCTCCTCCGGCCAGCTGGGAAGATCAGTTGGCCCTCGGCTTCACCAGCCAGTAAGAGGTACAAGGGGAAGGTGCTGGAACCGCAAAAGTGGAAACTTCCTGCACTGAATGCAGCCAATAAAGTGAGTTTTGGCCTGCAAAATATTTGCTGCTGCTGAAATTTCTATCTGCTGATGTGGAAGATGGGATCTGCCCGTACCGAGAAGGGAGCGACAAGAAGGGCGAAGCTTTGCTGACCGGTGGGGAGCCCGGCCAGCACCTGGATGAGCTTCGCTGGTGGGGAAAACACCGTCAAAACTTGTGGGCAGGGAGAGTTTGGGGCAGCGGAGGGGCCATGGGGCTGCTCTGGGCTCTGCCCCACAGCGGGGCCGGCCGGCTGCCCTGGCACTGAGATGCCGGGGACACGGGGCCGGGTTTCCAGCTGCACCGCCAGCCCCACACTTCGGCATCGTCTCGGGGGTATCGGAGAAGGAAAAGGAGAGAGTGGCTGAAAAATGTAGCACCGCTGATCTTTTAGTCTCAAGAAAAATAACCTCGAGATCTCCGGGCTGTGGTTATCCACGCTGCTTGGAAAGTCTCTTCTGCCCCTTGATTTCTCACCCAGTTTAAACCATTTTATTCGTGGGGGTGTGTGGGGGTGTGTGTGTGCTTGCATCTATTTCCACCGCATCTGCGTGTCGTCTCGAAGCCGTGGGCATCTGTAAGTAATAATGAGGCGCTTGATTTCCAACCACGTTTGTGATCTGGAAGCCCTTCGAATTCTCCCAGCTTTTTAAGTGACGAAGAGGAACGAGCCGAAAGAAGACGGAGCCCGCGATGGCAGAGAAGTGCGACTGCATCGCCAGCATGTACGGCTACGACCTGGGCTGTCGCTTCGTTAATTTTCGCCCCTTGGGCTTTGGGGCCAACGGACTGGTGCTGTCAGCCCTCGACAGCAAGAGCTGCCGCAAAGTGGCGGTGAAGAAGATCACCATCGGCGACGCGCGGAGCATGAAGCACGCTTTCCGGGAGATCAAAATCATCCGCCGCCTGGACCACGACAACATCGTGAAGGTGTACGAGGTGTTGGGGCCGAAAGGCACCAACCTGCGCGGGGATTTTTTCAAGTTTAACATGGTGTACATCGTCCAGGAGTACATGGAGACGGACCTGGCGCGGCTGCTGGAGCAGGGGAAGCTCGCTGAGGAACACGCCAAGCTCTTCATGTACCAGCTGCTGCGGGGCCTGAAGTACATCCACTCCGCCAACGTCCTTCACCGCGACCTCAAGCCGGCCAATATTTTCATCAGCACGGAGGACCTGGTGCTGAAGATCGGTGACTTCGGGCTGGCCAGGATCGTGGACCAACATTACTCACACAAGGTAGGTGATGCCGAATGGCCGGGGCCGCTGCTCTCTTGGTGAGCACAGGGAGGCGTTGAGGGTGAAGCGGTCTCACCGTGGTGGATCTCCCTCAGGAGAAACTGGTCCTTGGGGCTGTTTGGGCACTGTAAGCCCTGCTGGGGTGGTCACTGACGGTAGTTTCCATCCCCCCCCTGAGCCAGGAGCTGTTTCCTGGGCAAAGCCCATGAGTTGAGCTCTGCCGAGCGTGTCCCAGGGCTCTCCAGCGCTGCAGAGCACCGAGCAGGATGCAGGAAAGGTTCGAGTGCCATTGAGGTGTCTTTCATTGCTTTGTATCATATTTATCAAAGATATGCTTACATATTTTATTCCATCCCAGCAACGGACTGCGGGAAGTTGTGCGGTGGCTTCACTTGACTCAAAGGACTAAACTTTCTTTGCTGCTTGTATAAAGCACGAGCTGCCGTTCGTCTCCGCCGTGGAAGCATGCGGAAAGGGCACCTGGCTTTTTCAGCCACTCCGCTCATCTTTGTCCTCGCTTCCCTGCTTTTTCAAGTTTAAAAATCCGGCTTTTAAAAAAAACCCAGCTCCCTCTGAATTACACCTAGGGAAAAAGGGATGGGTCTTTGAGATACGGTCATATTCTTTTATCCGAGGTCAAGATCCCAATAATGTATAATATTTTTTGCTCTTTGGTACTTACATACTATATTATAATGGGATGATAATTGTGAGTGCCTGGGTGCAGTCCGGCATGCCCCACTGCTGTCCTCCTCGGGACAGGGGATGCCCAGATTCCCCCGGGATGCCTGGAGTCCCCCAACCCGGGCATCCCCTTCCATCCCATCCGTCAGTGCACGCACGCCTTCTCACGGCAGTTTGGCTGGGATGGAGAAGGAGGGAAAGCAGGAATGAAGCAAAATGCAGGAAAACAAATACCTGCCACTGAGTAGGGGAAATCTGGCTCCTCCTTGGGGGGGTCTTTGGGGCTGGCTCAGTTTTCCTCTCCTGCTGCTGTCACCAGTTTTTCTCCATCTGCCCTGGGGCGGCCCCACCTGGAGTGCTGGGTCCAGTTCTGGGCTCCCCGGCTCAAGAAGGACAGGGATCGGCTGGAGAGGGGACAGCAAAGGGCTACCAAGATGCTGAGGGGACTGGAACACCTCTCTGATGGAGAAAGGCTGAGGGAGTTGGGTCTCTTTAGTCTGGAAAAGAGACGGCTGAGGGGGGACCTTATCAATGCTTATAAATACTGACAGGGGGGGTGTCAGGGGGATGGGGCCAGGCTCTTTTCAGTGGTGCCCAGGGACAGGACAAGAGGGAATGGGCACAAACTAGAGCACAGGAAGTTCCACCTGAACATGAGGAGGAACTTCTTTCCCTTGAGGGTGGCAGAGCCCTGGCCCGGGCTGCCCAGGGAGGCTATTACAAGAGCTGCCTTCTTTTTTTTCCTCTAACAAGTAGAATTCACCATGGCAGTCTGTAGCAGCGAAGCCCTCCTGGTGGGATAACCCTGGATGTGTTGCTTTGCCTTGGGATAGAGGGGGACGGCATCCCACGGCTGCCCCCGGGCTCTCCCTTGCCCTCAGGAAAGGGAGGTTGGATCTGGGAGCAGGTCGCGGTGGCTTCGCTGGTGGAGCAGCTCAAGGTGGGAGCGCAGCGGTGACAGCGGGCAGGCAGTGCGGGAGGGAAGGAAGCAAGGAAAAACGCGTGAGAAGTCTCCGTAACACACAATCCTGATGCTAATGGATTTTAAAGGGAGCTGGAGATGTTTAATGCAGGTTACCATCCTGGAGGATGGAGGTTTGGAGCGGTGGAGGAGCGTGGTGGAGGCTTCATCAGCTCGCAGATCCACGTGGTCCCAGGAGAAAGGAAAGTATCGGGTGCTCTGCACCGGTAGACGTGATGCAGGCCCCTTTCTGGTTCAAGTTCCTCTTTGGTACGGTAAGATAAGATAAAATCCATTTTCTTGAGCTTGTGTGGATGAGTTCAGTGTCCCCCATGGACCCGCCGTTGCGCCAGTGCCGAAGTTTAAATACATTTTGCATTTACCGGTGGGTTTCTGCCCAGCTTGCTCAGGGAAAGGGAGAGGGAAAAGGATGGCGAAAAGATGATGTAGTGAGCCTGAAGCTGAGCCCTGATCCCATCGGGTTTCGGGTTTGGAGAGAAACAGAGCCTGGGGAAAGGGAAGAAGGTTTGCAAGGGACATTGGGGAGTGAGCACGGGGTCCTTGTCGCTGCTGCCTCCCTCTCCCATGCTCCCTTCCTCACGGGTTGTTTTGTTTCCCAGCTCGGGAAGAGGCTCCTGGCTTTTTAAGTGAATGTTGGTTGGGTTGTTTCTTTTAAAATCAGGTGCATTCAGAGGCTTTTCCCAAGGGAATGTAACTCCTGGAGCAAACCCCCGCAAACATGAATGCAGAAACTCACTGATTTAAGGAGCATCGACTGCAGGATCTGGGTAGGAATCGTCTGTCCTCCTTTGCTGCAGAATTATTGTTTTTTCTAAGCAATTTTCCATCACCTTAATAACAGCTGGTTGCAGCGGGAAGGAGCTGGGCTTCGTGCTGGGACGTAACTTCTCAAGATGCCGTAGCACGAGCATCCTCTGATTCCTCCCGGGGGTGGGAGGCTGGAGCAGCACGGCAAAGAACCGGCAGAGCCTCACTGTGCAGAGAGACCTGGATCCCGCTCCAGAGCGGAGCCGAAAATAGCAGCGCTGTGGTGAGCATCCAACACCGCAAATACTGTCAGTTATTCATAAATCCTGGCGACGGGGAAGACTGCGTTTGCCAAAGCCGGGTGACGGGCACTGGGAAGGCAGAGGTGCGACAGGAAGGCTTGGATGGGGCTTGGGTCAATCCCGCCTTTGATTTCCAACTTTTCTCAGATGCCTCAGAAAAATCAATTCCTTTCTGTGTTTCTCTTTCAACCTCCGCATTCCTCAAGGGCTTGTAGAGATTTATAAGCTCCTTGGTGTCTGCTCTTGCAGAAAGCATCAGCAAGAGGGAGAGGACCGGAGCAGCACCACGTCTGAAGCTCCATCCCGCTACCCACCGGCGTTGAGCGGGATCTTTTACATCCCAAATTTTGGGGCTGCCAGCAGGTGCTGACACAGAGCTGCCCAAAAGCAGCTGAAATCCTGCTCCCTGGGTAATTAATTGCTGTAAAGACCCGGTAGATCCACACCTCTGAAGGCAGTGGAGAGCTACACCTCTAACTTAATGTTTTCTTCCAAGACTTTGCGGCGAGGAAGGGTCGTTTTAAGTGCTTGGATGGTTTTTCCCTGAGGATGTTTTGTACCTGGAAGCCTGGGGGCTGCTAACGTGAAAAATTGCAGGTTGTGTGTTGCCATTCGTCTGAAAGGTCGCGGCTCTTCTCAAATCTTCAAATCCTCAATCTTCTCAAATCTTCTCCAATTTGAGATTTGACGGTTCTCGAATCTCAAACCGTCCTGCTGAGCGTTGAGGTGGCAAATAATAACCGCGGTGGATGGTGAGCAGAGTTTTAAACACCGTTTAGAAATACATATACCGCCTAAATAATAGCCCTGACTTGGCAATGCGTCTTGTTTACGTGGCTTGCAGCAGGCAGCCGTTTAATTGGGATAATTTGGTGGGAAAGGGAGAGCTCTCCTCCTCTCCCGGACCACAGCGGCATGCTGGTCTTCACCAGCCTTGAAGGAGAGCAGCTTCGCCTGCGTTTCTCCCACTGTTGGGCCTGTGTTTGCTGCTCAAATCCCTTTCTCCGTGGGGGAAGAGAAGCACGGGGGCATCTGTTCGTCTGATACTTTCCTGTAACGAATGAGATGGATTTCAAGCTGCGAAGGTCATGTCCAGATGCGGGTGTGCGCCTTCACAGGCTGCTTAGACGTGACGGCTTAAATTTCAGCCCTGGCTCAGATAAAACGCGCTTCTAAGCTCCCTGAGCGCTCACGTACCTGCAAACGTCTCTTTAGGGCAGCTCTTTAGCACACGAGGACCCTCAGGAGATGATCCTCTGTGTCCCCCTTTCTCTGTCACCCTGTCCCTTCCCCGATGCTCTCACCATCCAGCCGCGCAGGCTCCTTTCTCTTCCTTCTTCCCACTCTTTGTCCCCGGCAGTCGCTAATCCTGCTGTTTATCCCTCTAGAACATCTCCACGTTAATCCCTTTTTCCTCCGTCGCTGCTGTTTGTGGTCCGAAGGCTTTGCCGCCGTGCGACTTGGTGCCCCAGTGGTGAGCGGAGGAGCGTTGGAGATGAAGATAAGGGGCAGCTCCAACTTCCCTGAGGTCCTTATGGAAAAACAGTCAAAGCCGAGCGTTTCCCTTTTCATAAGCCGCCTCCTCATGGAGTGCAAGCATCTCGCCTTCGCCCTCGGAGCGCTCTGCAATGCCCCCTCCGTCTGCAGCCGCGTGGTCCTCCTTGCCCCACACCTCGCTGCCTTCCCTCCATGGTCCAGCCTGCATTCCTTCAGAGAAAATTCTTCGGAGGCTGCCTGGGTGTGTTTAGCCGCCCATTTTGCCGTCCGTACCCACTCTTACGCCCTAATAAATATCTTCGGCTCCAAAGGAGAGTCCAGATGTGATCAACCCAAAATTTGAGGGACAGGAGATAGAAAAGCGGGATGCCGTCCTCCCTTGAGGCCCCTCAGCTCATGGTGGGCAGGAGGGATGGGAGCTAGCAAACTCAAGCATTAAAAATTGGGATAAATACCAATGAATGTCTAGACTTAAGGCTAATAAGTGTTTTGGAGGACAATCTCATGGCCGTGCATCCCATGTGGTGTGTTGCCCGGCGCTGGTCAGAGAGGGGCCGCTGGGTTGGGTGGTCCCACCTGGAGAAGACAACAGAAATACCTGCTGTATGGGGATGCGGAGACTTGCTGAATCTCTTTACTGGGGTGACGGGACAGTGAAGTGGGATGCTCTTTAGCCTACCCATGTTGTACGAGATAAACAAATTACCTCGTCTGGGGGCTCTGCCTGGTGCCCCAAAGCGCTTGGGGACATCTGCATGGGGCTGCCAGGGGTCCCTCTCTCCCTTTGCCTGTTGGCAACGTTAATTACAGCACTAATTGGCAGAAATTCCATGCTAAAGAGGATGTGGCAGCCCTTTTAGGGGAAGATTTCATGCTAAATAGTTTCCAGAACATCTTCAAACCTTTGAAGGCCTTCCTTTGTTTTGTACTTGCCGATCAGCGCCAACATAATAGCTTCCAGCTCATCCGGTAAAACAATACAGTTCCCAGGTGGGTCATCACGAGGAGGTCTTCAAAGGCGATGAAGATGTGGGATGTTGCTCATCCCGGAGGTGACCACCCTCCGTGTTCAACCCTGGGGCAGCCGCCTGTAGCCCCATGCGGCCAGCGCCGAGCCACCCCGCCGTGACCCCGATTCGGTTCTTCTCCTTCCTTCTCCTCCGACAAAGCACGGAATAGG
This sequence comes from Rhinoptilus africanus, assembly GCA_013400135.1. NCBI lineage: Eukaryota > Metazoa > Chordata > Aves > Charadriiformes > Glareolidae > Rhinoptilus > Rhinoptilus africanus. The sequence continues at coordinate 29,512 of VXBO01008219.1, read as the reverse complement.
CTGCGGTCCTGAAATAAATGCTCTCTGTCATCCCAAACCCGTGAAAACACAAGTCACCTTGCTGGAGCCACACACAAGAGCCGTTTGATTATTTTATTATGGAGCAGTGTTCCTGCAAAGCCGGCGTCTTTCCCAGCCTCTCCTAGACCTGCCCGACCTGCCTTTTAAAAAATAAGGTTAAAACCCATGCTGTGAAGAGGCAGCAGCCTCAGGATTATTCCAAAAGCTTGGAGTTGGTGCTATTTTGAGTCCCTTCCTTTGCACTGCAGCCGCCTACAGCAGGAGCCGACCCAGCTCCCACGGATGCAGTTGCAGGAATCTCATTCCTGGCTGTGGATGGAGGCGTGGATACACAGGCTGTGGCTGTATCCCACTGGATTTCCAGTTTGCGGGCACCTCTGCAGCTTTTTTGAGTGCAGAAAGATGGATTTTGGTGTGAAATAGGCTCAGGAGAGGCTTTGGACTGCGGCGTTAGGGGTGCAGTAGGTGCGATCCCGAATTCCGGCATCCGCCTCGAGGAGACGTGCCCTCGGTCCCTCCAGCTCCAAGGAGGAGCTCCTGGCTTGGACGTTTTGGAGCACCAGCGGGTCTTACTGCGCTCCCCAGTGCTGCTGTGCCGTGCCAGCTTCCCTCGGCACGCTCAGGATCCAGCATGCCATGACCACAGTGACACCGGGATGCAGCAGCACAAAAAAAAGTCCGTGTTGTGTAAAGATAAGAAAAAACCATTCTATTTTCTTTGCTTTTCAGTTTCCTTGCTGCGCTGTTTGATAGGACTCGATGCTTATCCCACTGGTAGTGAATTCAGCACCTTTAAAGATTGCCTGAGCCGTTCCTGCACATCCCGCAGGGGTAGCGGAGAAGCGGGAAAATGATACTTGAAACACTGGAAAAAAATAGCATGGGAGGGCTGGAGAGCAAGCCTCGGACTTGAAACTGTTTCTGGTTTTAAATTAACTCCGTTAGATGGGTTTTTCGAGAGATTCCAGTGGTTCTTCAGTTCAGAAAGGGCTGTGCTGAAGCCACAGCATGTTGTCATGAGGATGTACGTTCCATCTTAATTAGCACTAATTAATATGCTTCTGCTCTTGGTCTTTCTGCCTGGTTGAATCTATATAAATGATGAAATCCTTGTGCTAAAGCCCGTGTCTTGTGTAGGTGATGGCTGGGAAGTGCTCGGGCTCTCCATCCTGGCCCAACTGCTGCCCTCCGGTAGGTCTTGGCACCGCGGGCAAGAGCTGAGCTTGTATCTCACCCAGGTTTAGGTGGGTCCTTCCCCAAGCATCCTGCCGTTGGGCCGGCCCCAAAGCCATGGTGATATTTCTCCGTAGGATTTGATAGTCCACAGGACTGTAATTACTTCCTCCAGGTGATGGGACGGGAACTTATCTTACATCTGTTATAAAAATAATAATCTAGACTGTGTTTTTATCCACTGCGGAGGCGGAGCAGATGTAGGCGTTGGGGCTGGATAAGCAGCTCAGGACCGGGTTGCTGAGCTCGGCACCCCCAGCCGCTCCCTGGAGAAACTTCAGCCAGGTTGGAAGTCTTGATTTTTCAAACCTCCCTTTGCCATATTTTCCCCCTGAGGAAGAGGAGGGATAACCCAGAGTCCAGCAGCGGAATGCCACGGGAAGCAAAGGAGGTTCCAGCCGTACGGTCCATGAGTCGGTGGGATGGAGAGAAGCTGTAGGTTCCTCATAGAGTGTGTTGGGTTGGAAGGGATCTTTAAGGGTCATCCAGTCCAACCCCCCTGTAGGGAGCAGGGACATCTTCAACTAGATCAGGTTGCTCAGAGCCTCATCAAGCCTTGAATGTCTCCAGGGATGGGGCCTCCACCACCTCCTGGGCAACCTTTTCCAGTGTTCTCCTCTCCATGGGTCCTTCCTGGCCTCGGTGGCCGGTGACCCAATGGTCTGGGTTATTTTGTAGATGAAAACAGAGAGATGACAGTCCAATACGTGGTGATGGGAAGTGCAATGAGAAATGCTGCTAATTAATTACCACCAGTGACCTCATACCGCTGGGAAGGGGGTGAAAATGTGTCCAAAATGGCCAGCGGGTTTTTGTAGGGAATTTTCTCCAACACGTGAGAGATGCCTGGGGAAGAAAAGGTTGGACTCGTTGCAACATATAGAAATTTGCAGTATATTGCTCATACGTTTTGCATGAACTCCGAGAACTTGAATCCATCGTGCTGTCAGAGAGGAGAAACGTATGAACCGAGCGTTAATCTGTAAGGAGAGTGGCATTCCTTTGCTGGGGAAGGGAGGAAATTACTCCCACCAGGAATTGCTTTGGATCGCTATCCCCAAAGTTTATTTTCTTAGGATTTTTCCAATGAATACCAACGTTGGGAATAACTGCAGTAGCTGAAAAGCGGTAGCCTGATCGGATGACGCCTGGGGGCTTTTGTGCCGGTTCCGATTCAGCAGCATTAGCAAAAATACAACAGCGTTAAATGAAACTTCTCGGCTAATCGGTCTCCATTACGTCTTATCTTAAGAAGACCAAAATTAAAATGCGCTTTTAAATGCGAGCCCTTTATGATGAAAAGCTTGACGACTTGCACATTTGGGAATCGCAACAAAAACCTGCGCTGGGGGAAGAGGAGCATTACAAACCTCGTAGTGATGGTGGGCTGCTCTGGCGTTTAGGCTGGGAGATGTGTCTGGTAACATCCTGGGAGATGTTATATCTGCAGCTGAAAACAGTTTATGGAATTATATCAGTTAGGATGGAGTTTTTAACAGAGTTTTTACGTGAACTGTAGTCACGCCGTCATTGCATTTTGATACTCTCCGATGCTTCATAGCATTTACATGCAATTCAACTTCATAATTTAATTTTATTTTGTCTTTTCTACTGCGTTTCAATCTACCTCCTTCTCTTAATCCATTATATTTAATGTAGAAAATGCCACTTATGAATATTCCAGCATCATCCTGATGAAATAACCGTTCACATCCAACCCCGGCACGGCGCCCGCGCATCCGGAGCTTGGCCGGCGAGCCAAGCTGGAGGCACTGGGACATCCCTTAGGATGCCAGCGTTGTTTACAGGCTTGAACGCGTCCCGTTGATTTCTGTGGGAGCTGCCGAGTGCTTGGCACTTGTGTTGAATCTCCCGGGTGAGTTCAGGAGCCGGAGGGCTGTGGTCCAAAGAGACGATGGCCGCTCAGTCTTTGTCCCGTGGGGCGCTGCTGAGGGCGTCTCCTGTAAAACCAGGTCAAGCATCCCAACCGCCATCCTTACTGTAAGAAAAGTGGGATGGAGGACGGGGACCTGCCGCATGTCACCCACTCAAGAGTCTTGGCCCCTTGCAGGGCCGTGGTACCCGCTCGTCAATGCTTTAAGGCATCTGCTGGTCCAGGAGGCTTTCCTTCCACACAGTAGTGATGTTCCTCCGTAAATCTCATCTTCTGCCTATAGAATCACAGGGTTGGCAGGGCCCTCTGGAGATCATCTAGTCCCACCCCCAGCCAGAGCAGGGTCACCCAGAGCAGGGGGCACAGGAACGCCTCCAGGCGGGTTTGGGATGTCTCCAGAGACGGAGACTCCACCACCTCCCTGGGCAGCCTGGGCCAGGGCTCTGCCACCCTCAAGGGAAAGAAGTTCCTCCTCAGGTTGAGGTGGAACTTCCTGTGCTCAAGTTTGTGCCCGTTCCCTCTTGTCCTGTCCCTGGGCACCACTGAAAAGAGCCTGGCCCCATCCTCCTGACACCCACCCTTTAAGGATTTGTAAGCGTTGATAAGGTCCCCCCTCAGCCGTCTCTTTTCCAGACTGAAGAGACCCAACTCCCTCAGGCTTTCTCCGTCAGAGAGGTGTTCCAGTCCCCTCAGCATCTTGGTAGCCCTTTGCTGTCCCCTCTCCAGCAGTTCCCTGTCCTTCTTGACCCGGGGAGCCCAGCACTGGACCCAGCACTCCAGCTGTGCCCTCCCCAGGGCAGAGCAGAGGGGGAGGATGACCTCCCTCCACCTGCTGGCCACGCTCTTCTTGATGCCCCCCAGGATGCCATTGGCCTTCTTGGCCACCAGGGCCCATCGCTGGCTCATGGCCATCCTGTTGTCCCCCAGGACTCCCAGATCTTTTTCCATCATGCTGCTCTCCAGTTATTCCCTTGTTTTCTTCTGTATTATGAGATCCTACGTCGCATCCCTGTGATGCTGCATGGGCTCGTCCACACTTCCTACGGAAGGAGTACAGATACAGGATTAACTGGAGATGGAATCAGCAATAGATTGCAAACTGGTAATGTTTGGAAATCCAAGCGCAGTGCTTGGGGTACTGAGGTGGGAAAAGCTTCCTTCCCACACTGCGGGGTTATAGCTGGGAGCTGGCACGGTGCTTAAATAACGTGCTTAATTTCTAAAACATCTCAGGTGGTGGAACTGGGATTTGTGTAATCCATCCAAGTCCTCTGCCAGTGACCTGAAATAACTTTTGCAGGTAGGACCTGCAAATCTGTGCTATCGAAGCCATCTGTCCTTTGCAGGAGCTGCTTCGATACCACGGTGACAAGGTTTTTGGGGAGCAGCAAGTGCTTTGCCTCCTGAAGCACGGCAGCATCTCGTTTTGCACGTCTCACCTCTTTCCTTCCCACAAGATTCCCAGCCGCGGGCTGCCGGAGACGCAGCACAAGCGCGGCGGGCAGGTTTCTCTCCAGGATCCGATGGCGGGGCTGACCAGCTCCTCGACAAGGTTCCTCATGTCTCCGTCTCTGCTTTTTCAGGGTTACCTTTCCGAAGGCTTAGTGACAAAATGGTATCGCTCCCCTCGCCTCCTCCTCTCGCCGAACAACTACACCAAAGCCATCGACATGTGGGCGGCCGGCTGCATCCTGGCCGAGATGCTGACGGGAAGGATGCTCTTCGCTGGTAGGTTTCTGGCTCCCGTTGGTTATTTTTTTTCTCTCCTTCCCTCCTTCCTTGCTACCTGATTCAAAGGCTTTTTAGCACGTGGCAGAGGGAATTCCCCTCTCTTTGTAGCCAGCATCGTTACAAGGATCCCACGGTTGGTTATTAGACGTAAGAGCCACCTCCAAGCTTCACTTGCACAGTGTTTTCTGTTAGAGGGTTCCTTCGAATCATAGAATGAGTTGGGTTGGAAGGACCTTTAAAGGTCATCTAGTCTTCCTTGTTTGGTGCAAACTTCCCCGCTACAGGCAGGCCCTTGGGGCCGGAGAAGAGTCACCATCTTGATCTTCACTCTACCTTATTGATCTTGTCTGGGATGGACACGTGGTGGTCCGGGTTTGGTGGCCCCCGGTGGGATGGGGTGCCCGAGGCTGGCCGGGGTCGTCGGTGCCTCTGTGCCGAGCCTCGCCTGGCAGGGACAGTCTGCTGCCAAACAGCAAAACCCCAAACAAAGAACAATTCTCTTGCAACAACAAAACCTTTTTCTGTTTCTGGGTTTCCAACAGAAAAGAAGAGCTTTTTGTTGGGAGGCAGGATGCTAAAAAAATATCCTGAGGGCGGAGTGTAAGGACATGAGACAATGTAGCCCTGTCCCAAGAGGTTTGTGCTCTGTGCCGCGGATTTTAGTTGGGATTGCTGCCGTCAAGGTATTTCTTTTCTTTGAGGGAAGACGTTTGAATGCCACTAGCCATTTTCAGCCATTTTCAGGATTTTCCTAGAAGTGGGTTTTGGAATTGTAAAGGTGCGGTGCAAGGAAAGGGAAACAAAAAAAGCTCCATCAAGGAGTGTGTAGTTCTCAGCGCAGCATTTGAAGCTCAACTCGGATGTTCTTGAGAAGCAAATCTTTATTTAATACAATTCCAAAAACGCTCCTGTCGGGGGCAAAGCTCTGCTTCCCAAGCCGGGACGCGGAGCCGTGCATTCAGGAATGAAGCAGCCGCTCCGCCTATGGAAGCAGCTGCCTCCCTGCCCGGGGTCTGCAGCGATGCTCCCCCTTGGCTGTCTCTACCATCGCCCGTTAGTGTTTTGAACGAGAAGGTTTAACGCAGTTTGGGAGCAGATGTTGGCAAAGTTGTGTAAATAAATAATTAGACCCATTAATAATGGAGAAAGACACTGTCTTCACAAATATTTCAGCGCACCGCAGAGCTCCGCTGCCGGGGTTTGATTGCAGCGGCTTTGTCGCTCCCTCCCCGCTCGCAGCTTCCATTTTTCTTTTGTGAAAGCTGAAAATTAAGCAGAAAAGAACATTAAAATTGCCTCCTTCTCCTTCCTTCCTCTTGTCCTTGGTCTCCCCTCCTCGAAATTTTTGAGTCTGGGGATCTAAGTGCTCCTGCTGCCTCCCTGGGATATATTCGAGGAGTGGGGATGTCTCCACGTGCTACTTGTCCCTGTGGACACGGGTGTTTTCTGGTCTCGCTGGGAGATGCTGCTCGTGCGTGAGCTCCTGAGGCAGCTCTGCCAGCCCTTGCCGAGCCGCGGTTTGCACCATGGAAGGATTTCCAAGCTTTTTTGGGTGGAAGTAAATTAGACGATGCCTTTCCAGAACCAGAGCAGCAGAAGCAAACCCCAGTGCAGATGGCAGGGTCCTGATCCCGCGGGAGTTGCACCAGATGAGAGCAACAGTCCGCTTCGTGTTAAACTGGGTGTAGCTGGAATCCCGGGGAAATCTTTTTGGGCTTTTAAGTCAATCTCTCTTTTCCTATACTTGTTCCTCATGTCAAACAAGATGAGCTCATCCAGGTACTTCTGTGGCCATCCCCATCGGAGCATCCAAGCGCTCATCTTTATCCTTGCTTTCCAAACTCTGCTTGACTCCTTTTACAGCCCCAGCTTGGGTTTTCGTGCTGTTTGAGGACACCAGTTGGCTGACACCACCTATATCCCACCTAGGCATCCGAGCTGGGCCTTAAAGCTCCCATCGTGGTCAAGACAGAGGCAAAGGCAGCTCCAGGATGCGATTCATCTGGCCTCTGTTAGCTCTCTGCCTTCAGCTGAGATTGTGCCTTGAAAAATGTTATTTTTCCGCTGCTGCTCATAAAGAGCAGCCGGAGAACAAGCCGAAGTGCCCACGCTGGTGTAGTTCGTGGCTGCAGGCGAGATCAGTCCTGCCCCGGCCGTTCGGGTGAGGTGCCCCAGAGCATCCATATGGGAACCTACTTTGCAGGTTGAGAGTCCACAGCAGGTTAGAGATTCAGGAGATGGGATTTGGCACATCCCAGACCGGACTCAGCCAAAGTCCTGCGAACGTCCCTGCTTCTCTGCTTTCCAGCCCTGTGCAATCCCTTAATAAGCCCCCAGATGATGGCAAGATACTTAGTTAATGGGTGGGGATCAAAACCGAAGCTCAAAATACATATTCCTTTCGCCTTGCTTTAAAAATAGTCTGTGGAGTTATTACAGGAAAGTCCTGGCCCCGTGCCCCATTTTCCTGGCCTCCTCCTATACCAGTAAGTGAAGAAGAGCCCAGCAGTGGGGCAAGGTGCCCGTGGTGTCCCATTCGACCTACTCTCTTTTGTCTGCTGGTGTCCAAAAAGAAGGAAAATAAACCCCTCGAACCTCAGAATAGCTAAAACTGGCAAATACTTGCACGACAGCCGGGGTTCATCTTTGTTTTTGCTTTCCTCCTCCTTTCCTGGGAGAAGGTCTTTGTCCCTGGCCACATGAAGCCACAATCTGCGGCTGCAGGACGAGGCTTTCGGAGAGTCCTGGGTCACTGGCAAACACCCTGTGGGAAATAACAGTCATGTAGTTCCCAGAAAGTTGCAAACCTCCCGTAATTGCCTTACACTGGATAAATTGTTTTTTGAGTATGCGTCAGCAGCACGATTTAAATTGGGTGTTTAGCATAAATCAATATAATTAACTCCGTAGACTGTCTGGAGTGCTTAAGCAACGCCGTTAAATTAAGGTGATCGGTTATTAGGAATAGATGTCACTCACTTTGCTCGTTACTCAAGGTAAGGAGCGCCCAGCAGAGTGGGACCCCCAGCCCCGTTGCCCTCCCCGCAGCCTCTTCGCTGGGTGACGCCGTGGCACGAGCGGCTTCAGGTTTGGCAAAGCCCGGGAGAGCGCAAGAAATTTGGCTAACCCAAAGCTCGCAGGAGTGTAGAACGTCGCCAACAGCTAAAATCTGGTTTGCAGACCTTTAGAGAGCCCCCCACCAGGAGCAGCGTGGAAAACGGGGGTGAGTATCCCTAACTAAGCGGCTGCAGCTCCCTCCAGTGTCTTCACCACCCTCTGCTGCCAAAGAATATCCAAAAGCATTGCCAGTGGAAGCAAGAAAAAAAAATAGGAGAAAAAGGAAAGCCTCTTGTCCTCACCGATCTCCGTGGGGTTCACCGGTGGGGCCATGGCCATGGCTGAGCACTGGGAGGTGGCGCAGTGGCTTTTCCCATGGGATCGGTGCTGGGTCCATGAGAAGTCACTCCTGGGTGCTCCCGAGACGTGGCTGCAGAGCTCCTCGTTCTCTCTGCGGTAGCGACAGCACGTTGCCTTTATTCTGCCTGTAGTTCATGTTTTTCTTGTCGAGGATTAATGGCTCCAGAAGGTCCCGAGGAATTACAGAAATAGAGGATAATGGTGGGGAATTGGGTTCTTGAGAGCTGTAATTTAATGCTTCCTGCGTTGCGTTAGCAGCTGCTTTGCGTGACTAAACACGGTGCCTTTCGGCTGCCAGGTGCCTTCAGCGAGCAGTGGCTGGAGCTGCTCTGAGAGGAGAACCGCCACCAAGCCTTGGTGCCTTTTAACACCCTGTATTTTTGACCACAATTCGGGAATTAGCACGACTAACAAACTGTTTGTTTCCTGATGGTCAGCTTTAGTTTCTCCCGGAGCCGTGCTGCGAACCTCTAGATGACCTAAAAGTCCTTTTTCTGTAGGAAAGTCAATTCATTTGCCCAGGATTGATATCAGGAGGGTGTCCCTTGGTCTTTTTTGCTTTTCCTCTTCTTCTGTCTTCTTCCGAGGCTTTGTCCTGAGCAGACGTGTGGTGTGATGATGACCAACCACGCAAATGTCAGTGTTGCTTTGGGATTCTCCAAGTTCGTTGCCATGTCCTGGCTCGGAGCTCTGCGATTCGGGGGAAAAGTGGCCATGACTCCGTTGAACCAAACCTTGTTGGAGTGATGAGGCCATGATGGATGGAGACCCTTTCCCAACCTCCCCATTTGGACCTTACCTTACCCAAAGGGTGTGTTTGGGGTTGGCTCCATGGATTTGAGTTTGGAAACCTCCTGCAGACCCATGGGGAGCTCTGGGCTAGGAAGGGCAGCCCCTGCGAGGTGTCAGGGACCTCCCAAGGGATGGGGTTGCTTGAAGGCTTCACACCAGTGATCATCCCCTACAAACTGGCCTCTCCGCCCTCCCTGCGGACTGCTCCGAAGCGCTGTGCCGTAAATGAGGTTCACTCCTCTTGCTGCGCAGCCTGAAATCCATCAGTGGGACAGCACAAAGGGCTTGGTAGCCCAAAAATCCCCCTTGGTTTGTCCACCCCAGCCAGTTCGCTGTCTTAATGGGTAGTCCTGCCTCTAATGACAGAATATTTATAAGCAGCATTTCGAGCAGACAGAAAATCAATAAGTGCGACTGGGTATTTCTGCCAGGCTGCTTCTCCCTACGTGTAGGAAGCTGGAAATCAGCCGCGGAGCTTCTTGGTCACGTCCAACAGCGCACTAAAGAATGGGATTAACGTTCCTTAATGAGGCAGTCGGCTCCGCTCCACTGGCGCTGTCACTGACTGGTAGCCAGTCCTGAGCAGGGGCTTAGGGAAGCGTGGCTAAATGTGTCCTGAAGGAAGAGGATTTAAAAAGATCTGATTGCTCCTAGCAGTTGTGGGGACCGTCACCGTCAGAGCCTTGACTTGGTACCCAGCAGCCAGGTGGGATTGGGTCAGAAAAACCCTTTTCCCATCGGGAGGATGGGGATGCACCCCACGCACCCCAAATTTAACTTCTGAGTCTCATCTCACTGCCTGTTTTCTGCCCATTTAGGGTGTCACGAGCTGGAACAGATGCAGCTGATTCTGGAGACGATCCCTGTTATCCACGAGGAAGACAAGGAGGAGCTGCTCAAAGTGATGCCCACGTTCATCAACAGCACCTGGGAAGTGAGGAAGCCGCTGCGCAAGCTGCTTCCCGAAGTGGACAGTGAAGGTACCGTAGTGCCCACGGGCTCCGGCAATGTCCTTCTCCTGGGACATCCCCCGGCTGCCGTGTTTTCAGGGAAGGAGTCATTTCCCCAGGGGCTCACAGGAATTGTCCGCTAAGGCCAAGGGTATGAACACTGGGTGAACAGGATTCGGATATCTGGGGGTTTGCGGTGCATGGTCCCACCCGGAGCTCAGACGTCCCCACCAGTTTCCCCCCAGGTCCCGCTCGCCATCCCACCAGGGAAGGCATGACTCGTGGTGCAGTAGCTTCCTTGCAGAAGTAAGGGTGAAATAGTCTTCCAAGACAATTCCAAGGCACTTCCAAGGTGCATCCCCTTCATGCCAGGCTTGCTTCCATTCCTTCCCATTTCCTCTCTCGGAGCTGTAAGCGAGGCTTCAGCCCACAGGTTATTTTAGAATCACAGAATCATAGAATGGTTGGGGTTGGAAGGGACCTTAAAGACCATCTAGTTCCAACCTCCCTGCCATTTTCAAGCCCTCTTCACTTTCTTGCTCTGCTTTTTGCGTGAACGCAATTGTACGGTACAAGAAAATAAATGCTTTTACTCCACAAATATCTGAACTCCGTGAGACGGTTGCTACAGGCAGAACCGTTTTCCACGTGCTTCCAGGCTTGGACATCGCTTGTGTTGAGTTGTCTCAGCCTGCGATGCTCGAGGACCACTTCAGCCACTTCCTTCCTACAAATCACCAGTTTTTGGAGCCCAACTTCTACCTGGAGCAGCTTTGTAGGCAGCAAGCGCTTTCTCACAGGGTGGCAGCCAGAGTTGAGCAGCGTGGACCAGGGCACGTCAGCTCTTCTGAGCTCCTTCCAAGGTTTAAAATAGGGCTGGGTAGACCTGGCCACCTGCTTTTGGGAAGACGTCAAGACCAAGCCTGGTTTGTGTTCGCTGGCGTAACTCCTCGTTATACGACATCCGCTATATGGGCTTGGCAATGCCCGGGTTACCCAGGGACCGCGTCAGCCTCCGGCAAGCAGGAATGGATTTATTCCCTGTCTTTACTGCGGGAAGAAAGGTCGCTTGCGCTCCTTGCATAATTCATTGACATTTTCCTACCTCTCTGACCCATAATATATCACTCCTCTGTGCTTCTTGCCGCAGTCAGTGACCTTATGAAGCTATTGATTCCTTCCTACTTAATTAGTCCCAGCAATGAAATAATCCTGTGGGAGACAATGGGATATCGGTTAATGTTTAAGCACTGAAGCAAGAGGTGTGGCCCTTCCTTTCTGCTGAAGGATTTTTCCCCTGAAAGAAACAGGTCCCGTTTGTGCAATTACATCTTTAAGGGGGATATTTCTGAAGGCCCCGTGAAAAAAGGTGTAATTGAAGAAAGGCATATTCCTATTTGTATTATCTGAACCCTAAGGGATTCTTCCCTTCTCTGAGAATCAACCGAATAAGCAACGTCTTTAATGGCAGGATTTGATCTTTTCACATAACCTCGGTAAAAGGAATCATCAAAGGAATTGCAAGAAACCCTCTACCTTGAGATTTAATTCTAGTCGCTGTAATTGCACTTAATTCCCTCCTTCAGCATCATAGAAAGAGTTCATGCTCCGCAGTCCTTCTAAAATAATTTTAGGCACTCGAGAGTTCTTTCAATATTAATGGGCAAAATAATTTCATAGTCTTGGTCACGCCGAGGACTTTTTAAAATGGCATTTTTCAAACAAATCCCGCTTCAGCTGCACATAAAGATGTGAAATCAGTTGTCTGAAATGCAACGTGCTCGTCGAATGGATCCGAGAGCGTGGAAGCAAATCCCGACACTGTCCAAAGGTCTTTTTGGGGTTGGAGCTTACCTTTCCGGCCCCAGGCTGGCAGCGGCGGGTATATAGCGTGTATGTGGTGTCCTGTGGAGGTGTGATGCTCGCACCATCGTTTCTCCTGTCTTGCTAGATGAAGTGACAGCTGGGGGCTGCGGGATTGCTCCGCTGCGAGCGCACAGCTCCCGTGGTGGGTCATATGGATGCAGCAAGGACAGAAGGACAAAGGACATGACCTTTGATTCCTTCCTTATTTCCAGGGGATTTGTTACGGGGGGGATTCGTGCGGCTCGTCCTGGAAAGGAAGCTGGTTCTGCTTTTGAGGAATTAGTGAGTTTGTTTCTCTCTGCTTCGCAGCCATTGATTTTCTGGAGAAAATATTGACGTTTAACCCTATGGATCGATTAACGGCTGAGATGGGTCTGCAGCATCCTTACATGAGTCCGTATTCCTGCCCCGAGGATGAACCAGTGTCTCAGCATCCGTTCCGGATTGAGGATGAGATTGATGATGTTTTACTGATGGAAGCCAACCAGAGCCAGATGTCTAACTGGGACAGGTACGGTACCCAGGGCTGGGCCACAGACCACAGCCTGGCTTCAGTTCTTTAGGTAGCGCTTGACTGGCGAGACTCTGACCTGTTCTTGGTTGGGTTCAGTCATACGTGCTCCAAAACCCGTAAAAACACCTCCTTTTCCTTCTTTATGTCATATTGTAATTCTAGACCAAGCTGGCACCTTGCTGAAGCCAAGGAGAGCTTCGCCATTGATTTCCATGGGGAGCAGACGTTGAGTCTGCACGTTCCAGTTACGGAGCGTCTTTCCGCTCTTGGTTTTATTAACAGCCCGTATTGTTGTCATTTGAGTTACATCTGTTTAAATGACACTACGGTTCTTCCCTCTGTCCTCTGCCTATAATACCAGTTATAAAATAACGTAATTGTTGTACTTTTCAGGGACCAGGCCTGATTTGGAGCCCTATATTTATCACTTTTCCCAGCTGGGGACATTTGCTATAGGGCTGTAAATTTTGCCACAAAAGCCGAGTGTTTTAGAAACGGGAAATGATTTCGCCTCTGTGTTGTGGGACACCTGAAGAGCGTTTCATTGCTGGGACGTAGAGCCCCAGTTTCTGGGATAACACATCTTTTAAAGGCAGCTCAGCGAGAAGCCGGTAAATTAGATGTCACTTTGAAAGCCGTGTCTAAGAATGGGTGTTGTCAGGTAATTGCAATCCAGGGAGTTCGTCTGGCTTGAGAAGTTACCACTTAGCATCCTTCAGGGATGCTCTTGGTCCACGACATCAGAGTAAATTGGTGACGTCCAACCTCATTGGGGATTTAAGCTCATATTTTTTACTTCGATGGCAACGAAAAAGGAGCGTTCACACTGCGATACTTGTCTGTGGGCTGAGGGACAGGTTGATTATTAATATCGTTAATCACATTTTAATGCCAAGCGGAGGGAAAGTGATGAAGAGCTAAATGAAGGGGCCAGTTGGTTTGGTTGTCAGGCTTTTATTCCTGCTACCGGTCCCATCTCAGACTCTTGCTAAATTACTCATCCCCCTGCCTTATTTAACTCACAAGAAAAAGGTCTCTAATATTAATAAGAACTCAGAGATCTGTAGGTAAGCGATATATTACCAAGAAAAAGGCAAAAATAGCAGCACCAGCTTGCATATCTGTTTGAGCAGGGCTGTTTCTAACGAAGCCATCGTCTGCGTGTCTAATAGCAGCGTTGTCTTTCACAGGTATCACGTAAGCCTCTCCTCCGATTTGGAATGGAGACACGATAAATACCACGACATGGATGAGGTTCAGCGGGACCCCCGGGCAGGGTCTGAATCCATCGCTGAAGAAGCACAAGTCGATCCCCGGAAATATTCGCAAAGCAGCTCGGAGAGGTTCTTGGAGCTATCCCACTCATCCATGGACCGAGTTTTTGATGCCGATTGCGGGAAATCGTGCGATTACAAAGTGGGGTCACCTTCCTACTTGGACAAATTGCTGTGGAGAGACAATAAGCCCCACCACTACTCGGAGCCCAAGCTGATTTTAGATTTATCCCACTGGAAAAGAGCAACCATAGCACCCGCAGCTGAGCTGTCGTTGGAAGAAGAACCATCCAACCTCTTTCTGGAGATTGCTCAGTGGGTGAAGAGCACGCAGGTGGGTCTGGAGTGTGCCAGTCCTCTTCCGGAGATTCAGGAAAGGAGCCTGCCATCTTCTCCTCACCATCTCCACAAAGAACCCACGGAGGTGACCGGTGAGACAGACCCTGATTTTGATTTGGACGTCTTCATCTCCAGGGCGCTGAAACTTTGCACAAAACCCGAGGATCTTCCAGACAACAAACTCAATGACATCAACGGGGCCTGCATATCGGAGCACCCCGGTGAGATTGTACAAACAGAGGTGTACCAGAAAGAGCGATGGTGAGGAACCCACACCCGGGAAACCCCCGCTGTATCTCCCTGTTCCTCTCTGATGCTGTGGCCATTGCCCGGGGCCGAGTGGCTTCCGTCTGTCATTGAGCATCCATTTTTTACGCTATACCCAATGCCTTTTTCTGAAAAGGCAAGCACAAACCACATGCCCCTTTTGATGCCTTGGGAATACCTTTAAGGGAATCAAGAGGTGTGAATGAAATACTGAGTCTCTTATACTGCCTTAACACTCTTGCCTTGCAATCTCTGGGACCTGTTTGAAACTTAAATGTACGAGGGCGAGATGACAGTACATGGTAAGTTTGCACACAGAAGTCAAATCAACTTCTTTTCCTTTCTTTTTCTATAGCATCTTAAAATGACGAGGACAAAATCAGCATTTTCATTATGGTCAGATACCCTCCTGGTTTGACGGGTTCCCAAAAGGCCGAACTTTGAGCTCCTCGGAGGCACCCGTGGGAGTAGAGGCGGTACGGAGAGAAGCGATGCCAGGCAGTGTCCGTGGTCAGCCGTCAGTCAGCAGAGAATGGAACTAGAGGTAGAGTTTGGCCATCAGACAGAAAAGAACTCTTGGAGACTGTTAACGGGGAAGGAATTTGACCGACAAAATATGGGCCACTTGGGATTTTATTTTGATTGGAAGACAAAATTTTTGCGAAGCGCGTTCTCCTTGTTTGGTTTCTCGCGCGTAAGTTCTCCCTTCTGGTGCACGGAGTAGATCTCCGCGTACCTAGGAGGCCCCACACGACGCATTTCAGCGTAACAACCTGGTGCTGCGAGTCCTGTCTTCGGGCAGCTGCCCATCAGACCAACAAGTCCTGGTGGGAAGGGCTGGGCAGGAGTCGAGAGGTAGGAACAGGGTGTCTCACGGTGTGATGCTGCCCGGCACCACCAGCCACACGGACTCTGCAAGGGCAGCCGCCTTTGCTAATAAAAAAGGAATGGAAGTACTACTATTGTCCCTTCTGACAAAGATGCTGTGGGGAAAACGACACTTGCTGTGGCATTAGCTTCGTAACTTGGCCACTTTGCTTCCAGCTTCTTTGGAAGATGCTGGTGTAAATAGACCCGAACGCAACTGATCTACTGTAACTCCTGTTCTCATCCACACTTCTGAGCACCTTAGTAATTAATCAGCTAACGAGAGTTTGGATACGGAAGAAATGTTCTATACTTAGATTTAATCAAACTCGGCAGTTTTTTTAAGTGGAAAACCTGTAAATAGTGTCATGAAAGCCGATCTCCGCTTTCCTTGCCATCGGGTCGCTGTGCTCTCCGACACGGCGGCGCTACTTGCGTTTCTAAAAGCGAAACTACTGTATTAACTCCAAGGTCCATATTTAACTATTGTTCTGATACGAATAATTTTTACCCTTTTAACAAGCAATCTACTAAATGTTCCGAGGTGTGAAGAAAACTGATGCGAGACTCGGATGGTAACGAACAGCAGCATTTACGGTATCAACCCTGGTTTCTCTTCTTGGTGGGATCAGGTAGAGGTTTAGCTGTAGGAAAGCTTGTGCTAGGCATTGACGAACCCCAAAACTTGTTCTTACCGTGAAGATCTCTCCTTAGGCTGATTGAAATGCCGTTAATCGCAGCTGATTAGCAGCATCGATGTGAAGGCTGCTGGCTGCACGGATGGGAAGGGGGAGAAGTGGGGCAGGGGTGGAGAAGGCACCTGGAAGGCAAAGTCATCGGAGAAGGCACCTGGAAGGTAAAGCCACTGGGCTCTGGTCTTTCCTTCAAGTGTTTGGACGTTCCCCCACAGCACTTCAGAAAGGGGAAACAAGGGAGAAACAGAGGGTTGGTGTCCGGCGTGTTGCAGATTATTGATATACCTCAACTAAAGCTCAGCACTTTTACTCGCGGTGGGAGAAATTCAGACGCCGAAGAAGCGGCCCCTGCAGGGGAGCGGATCCCAATCCAGCCCCTGCTTGCACTGGCAGCAGCCAGCAAAGGCTGGGAACGGGATTGCCGGCGCTGGAGCGAGTGTGTCCCCAGAGAGGAGAAGGTGGCAGCAGCCGCAGTTGTGTCCCATCGCTGCCTGGTGCCACTCGGGAGAAGAGGCACCCTTCTTCTTCTTCTTCAGAGTTATCTGCTCCGATAACACCCAGCCTCTGATGGGAGACGCAGGAACGTCGCAGCCGGAGGCATCAACTGAAAATTATTTGTTTGGGAGCCGACGGAGTTTAAACCCGAAGGGTAAGATCAGCAATGCGAGAGCTGACTTTGAAAACTCTCTTCGGGCAGATTCAGCGACTGTTTGCTACGGTTGGGTTAAAGACGGAGACGCGCTGACACGTGAAGTCAGCAGCGGTCGAACCTCGCCAGCGTTTTCCTCAGCGGACGTCAGTCGCCACGTCCTCTGAAACCAGAAGCCATTTTCCGTGGGTTGTTACATTTGGGCTGAACGTCTTCGCCGGAGGCGTACGGGACTAATTCTTATGGCCGTGAAAGTAAGAGTTTTGCTTTTGAATATTGTCTTCTGAGGAGAAGTGGGAGCTTGAGGGCCCACAGGTAAAGGGTAGCATTAACCTCATGAGAAGCCAATGGAGTGTATTGCCACTGCTCCGGATTTTCCATCTCAGCTCGTGAGATGTTCCGAAACTTTGGTGTCACGTGCTGGGAGAGGGGGGAAAACGAGAGGGGTGGTTTTAATTTGTAACCGGAGTGTGCTCAGCTGATCACAAGCCAGATTTATTTCTCGTCTACAATAAAATTTAAGGCCTGAGCCTTCCTTGCTTGGCAGCGTGTAATTATTTTGCTTATTATGAGACCTGAAATGTTTATTCCAGCACTCCCGTCTGGGTTTCTTCTGCAAATCACAGAATCTTCTAGGTTGGAAAAGATCAACAATGATGAGAACGATCCCAAACCTCCTGCATTTGCGCATGCCTTGGGGGAATATTTGCATTCTGGGTGGTATTGGGTGAATATTTGGTGTCGGGTGGTATTTCCCATCACGGGGAGGGGATTTAGACCTCGTCACCAACACGGTGACTTCTGCAAACTGCTGCTTCTCGCAAGTGTTTGAAGAATTATTTCAGCGCCAGGTTAACCATCGGGTGTTTCGATAAATCGGCAGATGTCACTTGGTAGGAAAAGAGGAAAAAGGGAGCGTGGCTGTTGTTAATAACATCGATGGTGCGTTGGGGCACGGAGGCCACGTGGCGCTGGGATGGGTGGACGTCATGGATTTAGAGATGTGCTGGTTTGGGCGTGCTGAGGAGAGGGAGGAGGGGAGGGAGGATGCTGGTTGTGATCTCCGAGGGGCGGGAGGGAGCGATGTGGCCCTGTTTGGTGACACGGAGAGACACCGCAATGCCAACGCAGAGGGTTTCACTGAGAGAAGAGCAGAGGGACCGCAGCCGTCACCAAGCCGAGGAGGACCTCACGTGTAGAGGCTGGCGTTTAAGCCGGTGATCAGGTATGTAAGTGCCCCCGTGGGTCCCAGCCGGTGTGGCTGGCCTTTCACGTGGTTTTATTTGAAGAACAGAAGGAGCAGCATCCCCCTTCCCTGACTCTGCGGGAGCCGCTGGTGGTGGCCTCCATGCACAGGGGTCTGTCCTTCCACTGCAACCACCCAGCAGACCCAAGTCGGGGATTTGGGAATCCGTCAAGGAGCCGCTGCCTGCTCAGCTGCTCTTCAAAGCATCTTTAAAGGTCAAAACGATGCTTTAGTTGCTGGCCCGGTGATTGGTTTTTTCCTCCGGTCACAAATACGTGACTATTTTTACTGCAGTTTATTTTTAATCGTGTTGGGATTCGGCAACTGTTACACCATCACAGAGCTGCGTTAACCCCATCTTCGCAGCTTTACCATGAGAGTCATGAAAAAAACAGCTTATTTTTAAATACGGTTTTAGGGACATGCTGGGAAGTGTTTCCCCCGCAAGCCCCAGCCAGGCCCCAAAGTGAAACCACAACACAGCGCCACGGAGGATTACAAACGGAGCTATTCGAGACTGGGCCGCTTAATGATCCTTTCTGCCTCTTTTTGAGCTAAAAACCACATATTTGAGCAATTTCAGGCCACCATCGAAGATTTCGGAGAGCTTGCAGGTGAGAGCGTGGCATGCAGTCATTCCAGGTCTGAAATATTCTTTTTTTTTCCTCTCTTTTTCTACTGATGGCAAGAGGAATCGGAAGAGGACAAATACGCCGTATGGTGTTTGGTCGTGAATAGTTGCCTTTGACATTTTCAAAGGCAGAGTTTGATTTTTATTTTTTTTTTGAAGTAGCACAATAGTCGGGTGACCGTAGTCCTCTCAAAACGCGTCTTCGCTTTCTGAGACCGTGCTCACCACGGTGCTTTCAACGGCCATCTGGCCGCAGCCGGAGCTGCTTTATAACAATCACGGTGCTAAATTCAAAGAGTAGGATTTTATTTATCACCAAAAAAAAGGAGGATTTGTCTTAAAAAGACAACCTTTTCTCACAGGGGGTCTTATTCCTTTTCTCCCGGGGTTTTATTCCATCGGCTCTTGGGTTGCAGCAGAATAGATTGCAACGAAAGGGTTGCTTTGAGGAGTCTTGCAGTGAAAATAAGGTGTTTTAGGAAGTCTGTATACATTTTTATTAAGCTTTGGAGAGAATATACCCAGGTACGTCTCTGACAGGACAGACTATACCTAAAATTGTAACTAATTCCTGTGCTATGTCACTGCGGCGTGAAGGCTGCGTACACACAGGTAGTATATTAAGTTTAAGCAATATATAATATTCCTCCCAGAGAATGGTAATAGCTGTCGGTAAAAGCGCTTCAAGGTGTGATTTGAACTTTCTTTTTAGTCTCCGTGCTACGGTGTCCGCGGGTGAGAGCCACTCGGGGCACGTCTGACGACGGGTGAAGTGCTCGGCTGCCAGCTCTCTGCGTGGGAATAGCTTCTGGGAATTCCTACCTAGGTCATACTGGTGGGGGTAGAAATATCTGGGATAATGAAACAAAACCGGGATAGTCCAGGCTGCAGAATGGAGCAGGTAGGAATAAGCAGTGTGTGGGATTGACTCCGATCAGGGATAGCAGAAGGAAGAACTGAGATTTATTTGTTGGGGGGTTTTTTTGGGTTAGCAAAACCAATGCTGGGTTAGCAAATGCCCTGGGAATGCCGTGCCTTCCGGCAGGAGCTGTGCGGCTCCTGGGACGGAGCAGGGAGCACCGGGCTGGCTGCTTCTCCGTGGTTATCACAGTAACTATTTAAAAATCCTGGGGCATTTCTGTTAGTCCCACTGGCACTTCGGGAGGGAAGTGAAGCTCGATGGAACAGCTTGAACTCAGCCAGGTCCAATTTATAAAGGGAGGTTGAGCTCCAGGGGGAGGAACCGTGTGGCTGCAAACGGGGATGGATGCTGGGACAGGCGTCTCCGTGCTGTCACCCCGCCGCTCGTGGAGCGGGAATAGGGTGGGACGATGTCAGCGGGATGGGGTGAAATAGGTGGGTGAAACAGTTTAACAAAGGAAAATTCCCTTTAAAAATAGATGCTCTCTGCCCCCCAAATCCTGGTAGAAATATGCGCGTCAGGCGCTGAATGCCTGGGGGAGCCTCTCTATCAGGCCTCTGGACCAGAAAGGGTTGTTTCCACCTTTAGAGTTCCATCTTTCCCTCTCATCACAAAGCTCAGCCACAACTCTTCAGCCTCCTTCGCCTCTGGAGATGCGAATTCCTTCTCCGTGCTGAGAGCTTCTTGGCACCGTTGTAGGAATAAAAACACCCGGAGCCCGGGATACCGCAAAGCAAATGCAGAGAGGATCCAAGCTGTCCACGTACAAATCGTCCGCTTTTTCCACCTGCTGGAGGTGGTCGATACTTGAGTTATCCTATCCCGCAGCGAGCAGCCGATGTTTTTAGGAGTTTAATGAGCCTAACCACGGTTGTGGATGGGGCAGCGTTTGCATCCTACCAAAGAAGACTCGCCAGTCCCCCAAGCCGTGACTGCTGGGGAGGAGGAGGAGGAGTCCTGCAACTGAGAAGGTCTCCTCAGGCTCAAGGGTCAATCGTTTGGCACAGCAAGGCGTGAGGAAGGCAAGAGGGATGTGCAGACTCCTGCTGTCTGTCCGCTGCAGATAAACATTCTCCAGGGAGGTCTAGAAACAAGAGACAATCCTCCCGCAAACAGTTAAAAACGATTTGGAGGAGCCTCCAGATTTTCCTTGTGTAATCCCATGCAAGTGGCAGTTGTGAAGGGAAGGAGAAAGAAAAGCCTCTCTCTCCAGAGACGATGGAAGATGCTGGTGGTTCATCGCCGGCAGAAAAGGCTGTCACTGCAGCAACACCAGGCCTTTGAGGGCTTCTGCGGGTAATTCAGCGTGGCCTCTGTGGTCCCACCAACCGAGACAGCGCGTCATTCTCTCCCTACGAAAAGGGGCAGAAAAATTAGCTTTTCTGGACAAAATTAGCAGCAAATCAGGGGCTCATGTTGCCCGTGCCATCTGAGCTGCTGTACATCTCATTCTGCTGGGTGCTTCTGGAGCTGCACCCCACCTCCTTCCGAGCGCCGACGGAGCCGGAGGGGCTTTGCCTGGGCTGAGTGAGCTTCTTCACTCTCCCGCGGCAGAGGGACGGGCTTGGCTGGGAAGAGAGCTGGTCCTGGCACAGGGAGCCGTGCCTCTGCAGAGAGCTGGCCGTGGCGGTTTATTTGGGCATCCGCCCCTTGATCCTCAGCCAGGCTGTGCCTTCCCTCAGCCTCTGATGGAAAAACAACTGGGAAACTGAAGGCTGCGGCGGCGAAAATGTCAGCCCGTGAGCTGCTGAGCAACAAACTGAAAATATTTAATCACCGAGCCGTTTACAGAGGGGCAGAACAGCAGGAGCCTTAGTTTCTTCTTTTGGCTGTGACTTCTCTGTCTCCAGAGGCACCGACGGACATTTCGAACCGACTGAACTGGCTCATTAAAAACCAGACGGGGGCGAGACCTGTTTGTCATCTCTCCACCGGGCGAGGGTCCCTTCCCGCGGCAGGGACTTTCTTGCTTTAAATGGTGTTCCTCAAACCCTCACCCCTGCTCTGGGCGGGGGTCCTTAACCTCATGAGTATGGATGAAACCTCTGGATGACCAAAAGAGTGAAGTATCCTCTGGTTTTCTTCTCCAATTAAGTTTTTCTAGACTCATAGAGTGGCTTGGGTTGGGAGGGACCGTTAAAGATGATCTAGTTCAGGGCAGTGAAGTTGTCGTGAATGGGTCGTGAATGGCAGCCTGTGGGGAAGCCACCTCCTGCACCAGCTCATCCAGGGGATGAGCAGACACCGAGCCCATCCAGGGGATGAGCAGACACCGAGCCCATCCAGGGGATGAGTAGACACCGAGCCCACGCACCTGAGTTACTGGCTAAAGCTCCTGTTGAACCTCTGGACCAGTTGGGCCAGAAAAGAGTCGGGATCTACCCTTTAAGGAGATGACTTGAGAAAAGAAAGGGTGGAGGGAGAAACTGTGGGACAGAGGAAACCAAGGGGTAGGGAGCTAAGCAGGCAGATGGAAGAAGTGGAGCTGAGTGGTGGCTTCGGGGACTCCCACCAGGTAGCGGGGGCCTCTTTCCATCTGGAGTATCTGGGGTGCTGTGGGGATGGGGTGCAGGACCGCAGCCAGACAAGGATCTCCTTCAGGAGATGGGTGTCCCCAAGCCAGGGCTGTCTGTCCGGCGGGTGGCTCTTTCCCAGCCACTGGGCAAGCGGGAAGAATTATGTTTCCCGGTTAAAAATCTCTTTGACTTCAGAGCTGTGCAGCTCTTGGGGCGGTTTTAGCCGAGGACGGACCGCCCTCTGCAGGGGAGCGGATAAAAGTGGGGTTCCTCCTGGCCTTTCTCGCTCACTGCCTGGATGAAACCCAACGGGATCAACCCCACGGGGGTCTCAAACTGATGACACCACCCGTGGGGGGGGGGGTGTCACCCTGCTGTGACCTTACCTCCGCCAGCAGACTTCCATTTTTAGGATGGGTGACCTGCAGGAGGGCGGCAGGGCGAGGGTGTACCAAGGGTCGGTGATTTGACGTCAAGCTGTGTCCCCCATCAGGGAGAAATAACGGGATGGCAGCCACCGGCTGCATGCGGGAGCAGCGAGGAACGGCTGCAGGGCTGGGCTGGCATCACTGCGAGCGTCCCCCGCTCCCGTCAGCGAAGCCAGGAGGTGCCTGGCCTTGCTGAATCGCGCCTGGTAGGTTTTCTCCAGCCAAGTCGTTAGAGACGTCATCGTCAAGCGGGTCAGCAGAGTCATTTAAGTCAACGGGGATTATAACTCTTGCGCCGGTGTTGCCTGCGTGCGTGCGGTTAAGCACTTCGTTCGTCCGGGTTGGGATTTAAGCAAGAACACCAAAGGAAATTAGGCTGTTTCTGCTGACCACAGTCCACACTGCGCAGGCGCTGAGGCCGCCTGCATTGTATCAGTGTGTCTAAAAAACATAAATTCTCACCTGCAGCTTCCACAGTACGTTCACGACGCCCTCTGACAAAGGAGGCAGGGAGGAAACTCTTTCCCCGGGGACTCAGGGAACCGCTGCGGTGAGGGCTGGCATCTGGAGGCTTTTGCTTCTGACAGCGTCTAACAGCTTCTGCCGGCCTTTTCCCCCGGCACCTTTTGTCTTCAACTGACTCCAGGAGCGGTGGAGGAACAGCCTCGGGAACGCATTAAATGAGGGCATTAAATAACATCAGGGGTGCAAAGGGACCCCAAAAATCCTCCTCGGGATAGAAGGGGCTGCTCGAGCCTGCAGGTCAGGCAGCCTAAGCTCAAGCCCTGCAAATTAAAGGGAGCAAATCCTCCTGGAAGCCGTTTCCAAGCACCTGAAGTGGATAAAGGTGCTCGGGCCCAACCAACACAGATTTACCGAGGGCGAATGGTTCCTAACAGCTTTCTGTCATGGCTGCACGGTGGCTTTCTTCTCCGGCCAGCGGGCTCAGAGGGGAGGTAAGGTCTGTTCTGCCGCTCTTTTGGCAGCGGCTCCGTTCAGCCTCAGCCCACCTGATCCTCGGATTGAGGAAAACAAGCCGAAACTGGGGAAAAACTTGCTAAGCTCAATAGGGCAGAATTTTCAAGAGGCTCAGGTTCCCTTCCTGCTCAGAGAAGAGGAAAATCTTTGTGAAAGCTGTCAAGGATCGGAGGCTGCCATTCACAGCAGCGCTGATGAAATCTTGATGGAGTCAGGTTCTCCGTAATTTAAGTTGCAGAAGAGCTTCTGAATAAGTGCCAAAGCTCGCTTTATAGCAGAGGGTTTGGAGCTGGCTCGCAACTCTCTATCCGGATATCTCATAACGGAGACGTCTGACACTGCTCCAAATCCAGATGTCTGCCCATTCTGGAAAGCGATACGATGCACCACCGATGTAAAGGATTTATGGCTTTTATTGTTTGCACGAGACGTAAAAACTCGTCATGTCGTTGTTTCTCTTTGATCGTGTTTCTAATATCAGCCTTTTCCTGCAGGAGTTTGATTTTGTGATTCAGCTGGATGCCTGGCTAGTGAGAGCACGTCGAGGGACTTGAAATGCAAAGGGGTCCAAGCAGGATGTAGATTAACATCGTGGGTCGGCAGCTTCAACGTGGCTTTAGCGAGTCCCACGGATGGCTTTGCCCTCCGAACCGTTCAGCAGGCAAATGGGAGCTCCAAAAGCAAAAGCCGTTTCCCTTTAGTGCCAAGCTGGTGCCTTGCTTGTCAGCTCGCCGTCTCTTTTCTCACTTCTTTCCTGGGAAACTAAGTGGATTTACTGGGAAACACTGGTTAGGGTGTTTGCCTTTGCTAGCCTTACAGAGAAGTCAAGTTGGAGGTGATGATATTGTGCTAACAAGTACAGAAAATTCACTCTCCGGCCTCTCAAGCCGGTACAATGTGGAGACATGTGAAGGTTAATGGATATTTTCTGGCGGGTCTCTCTGTTATTTTTGTCTGCCCGTGCCGTACGGAGACAAAAGCACGCTGGGAGATGTTTCAGGTCTGAGACACCCCTGTAATTGCCTGCGATCCCACGCTGAGAGCGTGGTGCCCGTCAGTTTAAAGCAGAAGCAGGAGTCATCGAGCTTGTGTGTGTGTGTGGAGAGGGCTGATGGGACTCATCCTGTACCTCACTCCGTTCAGGTCTCATCACCGGCGCTGAGCAGCCCCCGTGAAGTCCTTTCCCATTCCGCAGCGCCCATACACACCGTATTAGATGAGCGAGAGACAGAAAAGCGCTCTATGCCGATTTCAAGGTCTTAAATCCAGATGCGACGTCACCAAAGGCTTACTGGTGGGGTTAGACTCTGCCCTGAGCGGTCTGAGTGACGCTCCTTTCCATTTTAACAGAAATCAGTGGGATTTTAAGACTTCTAAACTTCTAGTGAGTTTAGCGTTAAGGTTTTGGCAGTTTTTTGGTCAAATAAAAGGCAGGACGATCCCAACTTGATATACAGTGAGCGATCAGGAGAGGGCAGTCCTTCCCCTCTGTCCTTGCTCTACTTTATGCTTGAATTAACGGTCTCGAAGCCACCAGCCTTGAGCTGATATGGTTACACTGGTCGGGGATGCGGATATATATCCAGTCCCTGAACGACGTCGCTGCGCTGGAGCAGGTCCCAGCACCAACACAATTCTATCGACGCTTTCACCTGACTTGTTTTCGCTGCAGAGCTGCGAGCGTGGAATATCCGCGAGGGTTACGTTAGTCCTCCACCCCCTCCTGGATAATCACACCAAAGGGAGCCAGAGCGATAAACCATCCAAGCCTCATGATGAAAATTAATGGGTAACTGCTGCGATGAAAGGAGGCACGTTAAGGTTTCTCTCCTGCATCTAAATTGCCAGCCTCAGTTCGTGCCCCGAGTCCTTCTGTCCTTCCATCACGAGAGATAAAGAGTTCAGCCAGGAAGATGATTCAGGAGAGCAGAGGTTGGGTGCTGTGGAAGAGGTAGGGTGCTCTGGAAGAAAGCTCCCGGTTAGGAGAATGGTGTAGGAAAAGGTGTCCGCACCACACGGAGAGCTGTGCCCACAGCACGTATAAACCCCCCCGGTTTTAATGCAACTCATACAACTAACAGCAGCGGAGAAGAGGAAGGGATTTACCCTGATTCCCAGGAAAAAGTAGATTTCTTAAGGGATGGAGGCACCAAAAAAGGCTGTGGCCTCCCGCTGTGAAGGCTGCTCTGTGTCATATTTGTGGTCTTTGCTCTGGAGGGGAGTCAGGCAGCTTTTCCTTTACAGCGCATTTGTTTCTGCCCAAATTAATTCAGGATTAATTCCGGACAGGTAAGTCTGTGTAAGCTGCAACCTTGCCTTCTACTCGCTCCGTGGCTGAAAGTGGACTGAAGAAACTGAAAATTGAATGGAAGGAAAAGAAGAACCAGAAAAGCGAGATGAAATACTGCCTGGTTAGACCCCCTCGGGTTTTGTCGCCACGTCCCTGGCCCTTCGGGAGCCCAGCAGAGTAGAAGCGACTGATGATCTGAGGTCAAACGGGTCAGCAGCCTGAAAAGAGGCCCCGGATCGAAAGCAGAAAAAGTAAACCATGAATTAAAAAGCAGCAAAAAGTTCCAGACCTTTTTAGCGTACGATGACAGTTATACGAGTCACCGCCAAAGGAATTCATCAGAACTAGGGAGGGGAGGGCCTTGTATCCACGCACGCCAAAGCGCTCTGACTGGGATGACGTACGTATGGATATATGTTTAAACATCATCATTCCTAATTAAGACAGATTTGACCACAAAATGTCCCCAGGAGCTGGAGCTTTATCCTCTACCCTCTTAAATTTTTAGCACAATCCCAGGCGTAGGTCTGGATCGGGCCAACCAGTGTTTTCCCCTACAATTGCTGGAGACGGTGTAGGAATTATCACTCTATTCCCCAAAATACAATCTGCACGCGAATGTTGGTTTGGGTGGTAAAACCCTTGAAGAGCGTGGATGCGGGCTGTTCCCGTGCGAGCTGGTCACAGAGGCAGGGGAACAGGCTGGACACATTGGATTGCAAAAACCGCCGCATGAGGAATTTTAAGCAGAACAACTTTAAAAGATAGAAGAAAATCACTAAGCAGAAGTAGAATCAAAATGATGGAAACGGCGTCAAGGTCATTAGCGGTGTCGGTGCTCTGAAGGTGTAAAAGAGGTGAGATTTGTGGGGAGAGTAATATCTTCTAGCGGAATTGTTCTAATAAAAGATACTATTTTTCTTCGCCAACCTTGCCTTGAGGTAACCATCGTCTTTACGGCCTCGTTCCTGCTGTAGTCTCATAACGTAAATGAGGAGAGTTCGGTAGGGTCGTGTTTAATAGGATTAGTTTAACCACAGAGTTAACCCTCGGCGCTTTATAACAGAAATGAAGAGTGGAAGGTGAAGACGCCAGGTTTTTGTCAGGCTGCAGAAAATTTCTTCCTGGGAGGCGGCTTGCCTGCCAGTCTGCACCGTAAAAATTTCCGAGGTTGAAGGTAGATAAAAACTAACGCGACAGCTTAAATAATTATTTGCTCAGCAGCTGCGTAGGTATAGCTACGTTATCGGTGTATTTGTGGGCGTGACAGTATAGATGTTGAGGCCGCACCGTGGAGGGAAGGACAAGAGCCCTGGAGTAGAATAGGGAAGCGATTTATTCTCATTTTTTTAATTTACTTTAACAATCAGGGATATAAACAACAAGAACACCCAGTTCAGCTCCGGTGGTGTTGCTTTAAATAGGATATCTGAAAAAAAATGGAAATGTTACAGAAGGGAGAGACAAAATTATCTCAAGGATGGGGAGGGGGAAAAAAGTCTTCTGTTTGATTTATCAGACAGACTCGGTCCAATCTGTAAGGTTTATCATGAGAAAAAAAATGCAACAGGAGGTATCTGAGAGTGGTTTAGCAAAGAGAGCAGAGCAAGCAGCAGACGATCAAATGCCAGGAAAAGTCAGATTGGGAAATACGGCATGGTTTTACGGTAATGGACATGATTTAGGAAAACCACTGTGTTGTATACCTCCCAACTGCCATCGAACAACTTTGGGGAGATGGCGTTTAACTTCAGCCCAAACCGCTGAAGGGGAACCCCGGTAAAGCGCAACAGCCTGCGACGGTTATCGAATAAATCCAAATATTAGACATTTCTGAATGAGTTCGCGAGCTGTGACACTGCCCGGGGCTGGCCCTGCACAGCCAAGAGAGAGAGAGAGAGCAGAGCCGGGGCAGTCGGCTTTACGGAGCCGAGGAATGCCAAGGGCTCCCAGTTGTTCTCTTGGCAACAGCAAAGCAACAACACCGTGTGTGCCAAAAGAAACTCTTCTGTGCCGAGCACCAAATATGGTGATAAAAGTCCTCAGGAGGAAGAAGAAACGGCTGCTTCTCTTGCTCTACAGCACAGGCGGTGTGGGACCTGGATGAGGGGATCGAGGGCACCCTCAGTCGCAAACAACACCGAGTTGAGCGGGAACGTTGATCTCCTTGAGGGCCGGACGGCTCTGCAGAGGGATGTGGACAGGCTGGAGGGATGGATGGGCCCAGGCCAACGGTGTGAGGTTCACCAAGGGCAAGTGCCGGCTCCTGCACTGGGGTCACACCAACCCCATG
>VXBO01008215.1:19175-51214 GCA_013400135.1 Rhinoptilus africanus | reverse complement strand
TATTTTCCCCCCGCTCACCTGTGGCCCAGTAAATATTCAGTACTTAAGTTTCTTTAATTTTCTCACATCCTTACAGAGTTTCTTAAGATTTTCACTTTTCAAATATATTAGGGGGAAAAAGGTCACTTTCCTCTCATGAAAAGTCAATAAAGACTACAATGGAAATGAATTTCTTTTCATGAATACCTCTTTGTAAGTTTCACTATATAGCACCAGACATCCCTAATACACATACTTAGCTTATGATACAATTTCCACCCATCAGACTTTAAATGAGTATCATCAGATACATCATTATTTATCAGTTTTCCACACCTGCATAACCTTTCATTACAGCTGAATGCAATTAATATGAGTGGATCATGCATACATGCAACTGTAATCAGCATAACTGTAGCCATATCTGAACAAATATTATGTAAGGTATTTTTGGTACCAGCTGAATTTATCAAAATTTCCTGCAAGACTTCCTAATCTAAGACAGACTACTTAAAAAATTATTTTGTCGCTGTATCACTTGTATATTCTTTATTGAGTATATGTGATTCCCTGGCATTGTGGGGTTGGACTAGATGATCTCCAGAGGTCCATTCCAACCCCTACCATTCTGTGACTCTCTGAAAAGGAAGCAAATATGAGACATGTGTCAGGTGTTTTGGTGTATGACTATGTATTTCTTGTGCTGGAAATGTAGTAAATTTCAAATGTGCTATTACACTAAAGACAATTGATATTGACTCAAAACAAACAAAAGAAGGGAAACTACAGGTCAAAGGATAGATCTACACATATTCATTACATCTAATGATAGCCTATCTTGTAAAAACTGGACTAGTATCAGCGTAACAATCACTACAATTCAGGATGACATTTTAAAAATAAATATTGAAATTTCCTTACTATCTTAAAAGAATAAAAAGGTTCATTTAAACATTATTTTTGTTAAAAGTAAGAGAGATGAGAAGCATCAGCCTTCCTATAACTGCTAAAAACTCTGAGGTAGACTATTTTTTTCTGTTGCTACAAAGAAGAATACTCAAACCCACTAATCATTTCAACAAGAAAAAGTTTTAAGCTTATGCGTTGCTGTGTAACCTGTGTTGTGTTTGATCACTCTAAGGCAAAATAAATAAGTAAGTAAATAACAAATCAAATACTAATATCTAATAGAAATTTCCCATGTTTCAACTCATGTCTGTTTCTTCTGTCCTGTTGTTGTGCACCTCCAAAAAGAGCATGAGTCATATTCCCTTTACCCTCTGATCGGCTACTTGAAGACAGCAATATTGCTTGCTCTTTGTCTTGTCTTTTCCAGGTTGAACAGGTCTAGATTTTTCAAGCTCTTGTTGTAGGTCCTGTGCTCCAGTCCCTGATCATCTTTCCAACCTTCACTAGGCTATCTTCAGTATGTCCCTGCCTCTTTTACTGGGGAACGCAGCACTGGACACAGCACCCAGGTGTGTCTCCCCAGCGCTGAGGGAAAGGATCAAATCCCTTGACCTGATGGCAATGTTCTGCCTAATGAAGCCCAGGAGACTGTTACCCTTCCTTGCTACAAGATCACACTGCTGGTTCATGGTCAGCTTGTTCAATAGGAGCCACAGGGTATTTTCTGTAAAGCTGTTCTCAACAGTTTGGACTTCAGCCTGTAGCAGTGCATGTGTTTATTTCTTCCCAGAATTTAAATTTCCCTTTGCTAAATTTCATGAGGTTCCTGATGGCCTGTCAAAGTCCCTGTGATGGCATCCCTACCCTCCCGTGTAGTGACCACCACCCCCAATCTGGTGTCCTCCACAAAGTTGCTGAGAGTGCACGCCACTCTGTCATCCAGGCTTAAAACCATTAGATATTAGACACTGTTAATCCCAGTACTGATCCCTGGTGCCCCAAGTTCCTAGCACTGATCTGGAAATCATATTTCCTTGCTTACTTTATTCCCTAAACCACACCTCTGCAAGAAGCTTTACAGCCTAACTTGAAAAGTCAAACACAAATGTTGTACTTATGTGAGCAAAACTTAATGTGAAGTTAGTAGAACTTTCCTATTATTATTTTAATTTAGTGTTCAAATTATAAAAGCTATTTTACATTAACAATATAAACTGCAAGAAATACACTGAAAGGAGAAAAAAATATTCCATCAGGGTTAGATTGTCTAAAAACTTTATACTGGTCCTTGTAACAGAAGGTTTTATATGTTTTTAACATGAAGTATTCCAAAAAGAATTTACTCATAATGCCCTTTTAAAAAAGCTCTGTTGAAAATTGCCTTTTCTAATGTAATAAATGTTTTAACAATAATGATCCATGTTACTACAGTAGCAGTCTTCTCTAAAGAACAGCCATTCAATATGAATTTGCTTTTCTCATATGTCCCACCACTGAATTTCAGATGAACCATAGAGGAGAGCAGCCTTGCTTGAGCCCATGATTTACAAGGTGAGAAGCAGCAAAAAAAAGGGAAATACCTATTCACTTCAGCTGACATGACAAAAAGAGGGGTCGCTGCATATTACTCAAGTGGCACAGCAGCTTACATACAACAAACACTGAGCTATTTTTTAAGTGAGGTTAACAACTTGGTATCAGAGAACTGCTACTGACATTGCACTGTCTTTTTCAAGTGTTTTTTCAATTTTTAGCTTCATACTGCTTCTGCCATCATTGTAGGTTTTGACTTTTTCTTCTGTCATATATGAAAAGGGCAGCAGCCTTGTGGAAAATCTGATTTTGAGCTGAAAGGGAGATCATGTTTCAATTGGGACTTGCTAGGACATTGGGAATTGAACTGCTAGCAGTATCTTGGGATTTTCAATCAGAAAGAACTGAGTAGAAAAAAAAAATTCCTAAACCCATCTTCTAGATAGCTCCTAGTTTGCAATGATATTGATGCTGAAATACTTTAAAATTTTATTTATCTGCTTTAGGGAGTGAAATTACACAGCAGTCTCAGATTTGTGCTGAATGGTCTGGCTTCACTCCAGATCAGAGGTATTTTGGAAATACCGTAATTCGGATATGAAAGATTTTCCAGCTAGATTGACCACCATGTGAGATACTGATGTCAGTGAAAAATGCTTACACATTGATTTCTGTAATGAAAAGCTGTAAGTCTTATATTGTTATATTAAACTTCCTTTGCAGTTCAATTATGTGAAAATTAAAGGCTTGTATTTCTCTTTTCTCCCAGTTAATTTTTTTTATATATAAATGTGAGCATCCATCCAATCAAATGGATAAAGAATAGGTATCTTTTTTGTTTAGAGGTGTAAGAGACAAAGAAGGGTAAAAGATAGCTTCATCTTCATGCTTACTCTGACGGCCATGACTAGTTACCCTTCAATATGAAAATGAAGCAAATTTTCTATAAGAGAAAGTGTCTGTAATTGTTGCCAACTACCTGGGAAGAAAAAAAATTAAAAAAAGAACATTAATATTTTGGAAGTATATTTTCATGAGAACAGGAAAGAAAGTTCAAAATGTGACTATAGCTGACTGTATTTGTTTTGTATCTACTCTTTATATATATATATATATATAACTATTTTTCATACCTTTCTTTTAAACCAAACTGTTACTTGTTTGGGTATGTTAGGTTTGTTCTCGCTACGTCAGACATTTACATGACTCCTCTAGAATAATATGTATGTTTGTGATTATTTTCTGTAATGGAAAGAGATAGTGCAGACTTTTTTTAATTCACAGAGTATAAGTAATCATGATTATTAACCTGCAAGACTGCAAAAGGTCATGGAAGTAGCAGAAACTATTTGACAGTAAGAGATTACAGTGAAGCTTCTGCACTTCCTGCCTGTATGCTACTAACGACAGTAAGGTCTTGTCTGTAAGATTAAATTTATGCGTAGCTTCATCTCTTACTGACACCTGAAACATGTCAGGTAAGGGAGGAGTTGACCCCTAAAAAAATCTTTTTCTTTTGATTTTTACCAAGGCATTTAGATCCCCTTTCATAAGAGGATATAAACGCCAATTTAACTGAGGTTGGTTTGAAAGGAAAGGAAGACATCTTTGTCAAAATTTTGTTCCTTCTTGGCATGCCTGTTTCAAGTTTACTGATGATGGTTTCATATTCTAGTTACTTCTTCTGATCCTGGCAAAAGAAGGATCCTGATATCCCTCTATTTAAACTTGATAAATTACATCATAATATTATGTTCTCTGTACTTTCATATGATAATGTAAATATCTTCATTTCATGTCCCTGAACTAGTCTGCTTTTTTGTCAGAATGCTTGGAATAGACACTAAATTCCAAGCCAATGTTGGTTATATCTCAGCGGATGAAGAGTAATCCCTGTACATCTACACATTATGATTTGAACAAGATAGCAAATAAACCTTTGCAGCATATTTAGTAGAAAACTTTTAAGCAGCTTAAATTGGAAACGCAAGCTGGATGTTAGCATTGTTAATAGGACATTGACTATTTTATTTGTAATTGGAATTAAAACAGAGACAATGAAGCAGTATTTCATTATGGTTGATATTATTGGTATTTTCATTATTTTAAGCAGGATGGTAGAGTATATTTTGTATTTCCAAGTGCTGGCTCAGACTACCAACTCAAAGGGACTATTTGATTTATTGCCAAACATGCTGCATCTCATGGTAAGCAATGCTTTTCTGTTGAGTTTATTAATGAAAAAAAAATAACAAGCAAAAGCATAAACAATTGTGACTGCCTTTGTCTCCAAATGATTAGAAGAAAAGTGAAAGGAGAAAAACTGTTGCTTTAAATGAACAAAATAAAAAGGTGTCAAAAAAAAAAATAAAACTTCCACAAATGTAATCTTAAAAAAAAATAATAAAATAAAAAGGACTCTTCTAAAAGTTTCTGGGTTTTCCTTTTTTTTCTGAAGAAATGACAGAATTTATTCCAGCCATTAAACAGGATAGATTATTATCTTAAAAGAAAATTCCATTAATTTTGCTGACAGCAGCATTCAGAAAATTAAGAAGGATAAGAGAGCATACATTAGGAAGAGAGATATAAAAAAATAGTGTGTTTTTCTTGAGTATGTAGGACAGCAAAGTCTCTGCTTCTCATTCTGCTTCTCATTTTTTATTAAGTATCTTAAGAGGGCAGTGTTTCAGAATACTTCAAATTTTTCTGTTCTACATATCCTTAAAACTTGTTTTGTTAGTGTATTTATCATAATGACACCCTGCATCTCGGAGTTTGAACTAGACATGGGCAAAATGTCAGGTATTGGAGAGATGAACTTCTTCTATAATGTTATAGAAAGTCTATTGTAGGAAAGCTAGGTAAAACACAGATCTTGCTTTCAAAAGCCATTGGTATGTCCTTTCTTACATTGAGTCTATAAATTTTGTGGGGGAAACAACTTTTACTTGTAACAACTGAATCATGATTAAATTTGTTAAGCAGAGCTCCCAGCTTGCACCCAAGCAATCCACTGACTCACACAGATGCTGGCTGAAGCAGAAGTTTAGATCTCAAGCTGTAAGTGTTGAACAATAAGGTTGATCCACCCATGCCTAAGGATGAGTTGAACAGGAGCTGTTAGCAATAGAGAAGAATAAATGGGCTTGATCAGCAGTCAGTCTCAAATGGATCTGAATCAATTGGATGCTCTCCTATGCTGGTTCAGGGATTGCAATAACTATGATGGACATAGGGGGGGTGTGCATGATCAAGTGATTCACCATCCAGCTACGGCAATGCAGTTTCATTTTGTGGATAGATCTCAGTACTTGCAGAGAGCTAGGAAGGGCTGTTCTTGAAAGAGCTGCTAGTTTATGATAATCCTGACCTGGATGAAATTTCCAAAGTAGTGTTTCCATGGAACTACTTTTTTGTTTCCAGGAGAGGGCAGCATCTACAACTCCCTTGACTCAGACCAGGATTAACAGTAATTATTAATTCTCTGTTGGTAACACCACAAAAAGAGCTTCTAAATTAAGACACACACAAATATAAAATAACTGTATAAGAATTAATGAAAGTTTTACATATAGTATGGACTTAGCACATACAGAAGGGACAGGGAGTGCGGATGGGAGAGAGAGCGAGTAGGAGAGAGGGAGGGGAGAACTTGACTCCACTAACCACAAAATTTAAGGACAGGTATAAATCTCCTCCCTTTACTCAGATGAGAAAGTGAAGCTCTCACTATCTCTCACTTTCTTTCTCTTTTTATAATATATTCAGAGACTTCTACCTTTAGTCAGTCATCTTTGCTGTAAATTTCTTTAAATTGTAATTGGATAATTTTCCAGATTCTGTCAGGCCCCTTTGTCAGTGAAATTCTGTGGTTATAGTCCCTATTTGATGAAATTAAGCTTTGCTAACTTTACAAAGGATTACAAATATGTATGGTTTTTTATTCTCAGTTGAAACCCCATTTTACCAGAAGTAAGGAACCCAATAATGAAATATATATGCTTGTACATCCATGTCCGTGAATTTACTTTCCATCAAACAAGGATGTATTTATGAATATGGTTATCTGTCCGTGTGATTTATTGAGAATTTGAACCTTAGCTTGCATATTTGCTACCCTCGACCTTAGAGATCTCAAATGCATGGGCAGCATTTGAACTAATTTTGCTGAATCAGTTTAATTTTTGCTCTTTCTCTGAACTTTTGTCTCTTAGTCACATGCAAAAGCCCTAGATATTGCAAATTGTCGCTTGCTTTGTTTGCCAAAGTTTTTCAAAGAGAAGTACATAGTTCATCCAGCCAAGCTGGGGTGTGGAAGGGCTTTAACTTTGAGACAAAACACAAGATTGAAGAATCTAATCTTCCATCTTTGTTGATGGTAATTTGCACACTCATATTGATGTCTCAAATGTCTCTCTAGACTCATTTTCCCCTGCCTTTACATTTTTGTGTGAGGTAATTTTTACTATGCGATAATGCTGTGTTGAATTTTTAGCTTTCATTGTTAATCTGTTCTCCCCTTCATCTTTGCTATATTCCATGTCAAACACCACTGTTTCTACATTCAATGTAACTCCCAACAGCCACAGTCCTTGGTGCCCATTTTCCAGTCACATGGCATTTGTTGACTTTTCCATGAACTTAAGTATCACCATCAAATATTTCAGTTCCTTCACCCATCACACTTGTACTTTATTCACATAAAGACTTGCATTTATTTTCCCTGTCATATCCTTCTATCTGCAAGATTAACTACTCCTTACCATTCTCACTCCCCTTTGAGCTATTTCCATCGCCTCATCTTTTTCCTCAGCTCTTCTAGCATTTTCATTTTTTTCTTCCTCAGAAAACAAGAAAATAAAATCTATATGCTCTCTCCCAGGCTTTGCCCATCTCTGCAAGTAGCTCTCTTGATGCTTTCTTTCTACTCCCAGTTTACTGAAATGCAAATGATTGAAGCGAGTGTCATTGCTGTTCATAGTGTGTGTACAATTTCCAATTCATTCAGGCTATCAAAAACTCGGAAACCTATCATATTGCTAAGAGATAAAACAAACTTACTAACAAGATATAAATAAATTGTATGTCCAAGTGAGAGCTTACTGAGGATAGTCTTAGATGGCAGGGTAATTATCAGATGTAAATAGACACAAAAAGAAAGACTAATTAATAATCACAAGTGGTATTCTTCTAAGAAATTTTCAGCTTGACCCTAGGCCAAATTCTGTACATTCCATGCCATGCGCAGTTCTTTCATGAGCAAAAAAATGAACTGCCCAGCAATCATTGTTACACTAATAATCTTGTTAACAGGTTAAAGTAACAAGCCACATACACGTGAAGCCAGGAACTTATTGTTAGACTACTTAAAATCTTAGCAGTTGAATCAAAACACAAGAAACAGCTCTACTTAGTCTACTTACAGTAATGCTAACACTCAGAGTTCTAATTAATACAAAAAGACTCATTAATAATAATAATCCCAAAATTGTTATAGGGGAAAAAAGAAAACAATCCACTTTATAATAGCTACCTTTTTCCTCTAGTGTTTGTGATCATACTTTCAATGTTTCTCTGGATTTCATGATCAATGACAACAGTCTTTCCC
Organism: Rhinoptilus africanus; assembly: GCA_013400135.1. Taxonomy (NCBI): domain Eukaryota; kingdom Metazoa; phylum Chordata; class Aves; order Charadriiformes; family Glareolidae; genus Rhinoptilus; species Rhinoptilus africanus. The sequence continues at coordinate 43,182 of VXBO01008215.1, read as the reverse complement.
AAGCAGAGAATTGATGGGGTGTCAGAAGGAGGCTTCAGTGTCCTGCATTCTTCAGGTAGAAACGATTCTCATGGCAGGGGTCCCTTGCTCCCTCTCAGAATCTTCATGGAGCTCTTGTTATGGGTTTTCTTGTCACAGCCTGCTTTCTTTTGATCCATCCCCAGCTACAGTCTGACTGTTCAATTTACTGCACAATAGCCTTCACCAACTCCAGTTAACATAAAAGTCTATTACTTGTTATGAAGTGACTGCCTGGGTTTATCAGAACTTTACAATATTTGACAGTCAGAGAAAGTAACCTCATACAAACAAATCAAGAAACACTTAGCCATTGGGAAGCTTTTAAAAGACAGAGTAAACAGCTCTAGTCTTTTTGCAAGATAGTTTCCTAGTTTTGACATATATTTATCTTCTACCTTCATATTTCCAGTTAAATGATATAATTTTTTCATTGTATCTACACCAAGTTCAGACATTGTTTGGTGCTACAATCTCTGTAAGATACAGCAATCTCTGTAGGATACAACTGCCATGTTAAAAGAGTGTTAGGTCAGTGTTTAAAAGCTTGCTGTTCATTTCCATTTCAGCCAAAAAAGCTTAGATCAAACTGGTGAGGCATTATGTAGAAAATAGTGAAACAATTACATAGTGGGTTGGGGTTTTCCTTAATGTTTTCTTTATTTATTTACAAGGTCAGACAAAACTGATCAGTCATTCAGAGTTATAATTTTCCTGTAATATATTCTGTTGCAGTCTTTGAGGTCAAAAAAGGTATTAATGAGCCTTCATTTCTTTCAGATGGCTGTAAAGAAAAGTTAATTTTGTCAAAGTATTTCTTGAAAAACTATTAGCATAGTTGTTGATGGGAAAAAATTAAAAGAGAAGTATAAGAGATCAATAATTTCAACCAAGGCTCAAGCTTGCATTTTTTAGTGAATTACACAAATTTTAAAGCTGTGTATAACTGTGCAGTTTATGTCCAATAGTGTGATCTGTGATGTAAACAGCAGCTGGCTACACTGTTTAGAAAGAATGTCTATGATCCTAGAATAATAGTATCATAAAGTCATAAATTCATTTAGGTTCAAAAAGACTTGAAGATCACCAAGTCCAAATATTAACCTAACACTACTAAGTCCACCAATAAACCACGTCCCTAAACACCACATCTTCATGTCTTTTAAATATCTCCAGGGATGATGACTTAACCGTTTCCCTGGGCAGCCTGTTCCAATGCTTGACAACCCTTTCAGTGAAGAAATTTTTCCTAATATCCAATCTCCCAATACAAACCTCCCCTGACACAACTTGAAGTCATTTCCTCTCATTGTATTGCTTCTTACTTAGGAGAAGAGATCAACCCCCACCTCCCTACAAACTCCTTTCAGGTAGAGAGCGATAAGGTCTCCCCTTAGTCTTTTTTCCCACAGACTGAACAACCTCAGTTCCCTCTATTGCTCTTCATAAGACTTATTCTCCAGACCCCTCACTAGCTTTATTGACCTTCTTTGGACACACTCTAGTACCTCAGTGTCTTTCTTGTAGTGAGAGCCCAAAAACTGAACACAGTACTTGAGGTGAGAGCTCCACACTGCCGAGTACAGAGGGATAGTGACTTCCCTAGTCCTGCTGGCCACCCTATTTCTGATGCAAGCCAGAATGCTATTGGCCTTCTAGGACACCTGGGCACACTGCTGGCTCATATTCAGACGGCAGTCAACAAATACCTCCATGTCTTTTTATGCTGGGCAGTTTTCCAGCCTCTGTTCCCCAAGCCTGTAGGGTTGCATTGAGTTATTGTGACTCAAGTGCAAGACCCAGCACTTGGCCTTCTTGAATCTCATTCCATTGGCCTTGGCCCATCGATCCAGCCTGTCCAGATCCCTCTGTAGAGCCATGCTACCCTGATTCAGAGCACCACTCCTATCCAACTTGTGTCATCTGTGAACTTACTGAGGGTGCACTCAATCCCCTCATCCAGGTCGTTGATAAAGATATTAAGCAGAACCAGCCCCAATACTGAGCCCTGGGGAGCACTGTTTGTTACAAGCTGCCAGATGGATTTAACTCCATTCACCACAACTCTTTTGTCCTGGCCAGCCAGCTAGATTTTTTACCCAGCAAAGAGTAAGCCCATCCAAGCCATGAGCAGCCAGTTTCTCCACGAGAATGCTGTGGGTACAAGATTTTACTAAAGTCCCAGTAAACGGCATCCAGAGCCTCACCCACTAAGTGGGTCATGATGCATATGAAGGAGTACAAGACTGTGGTTACAGCAGAGACCTTGAAAATATGTGCCAGATGATTCCAGAGATGAAAAGAGTCTCCAGAATTATCAACAGCTCATGTATAGCAAATTATAAATAACAACCCAATCTCAGGAGGTGTGAAAAATTATTTCAGAGTTAACATAAAAATCTAAGTATCTAACACATATTAAAAATCCATACATAGAATGAAGCTGAAAATAACAGAGAGCTGCAGACAAATGGAGAAAGAGCGACGTGTGCAAAAATTGGTTAAGAATGGGACTATGTGTACCCCAAAGCAAGGAAGAGGAAACTATAGCCATTAACATCACAGTCCTTCAGATAAAGAGAAAGAAGAAATGCTCACCATGACAATGTTATTGCCTTCCTGGAAAAGACATCAGGAGACTTGCAGATTATCATAACCATGCTCCCCAAATTTTTGTCAATCCAGTGGAAGGGCAAATGTAACACAAAGAAAAAGTAAGAGGTACTAGGAGACAAAACTTTTAATTGCAACAATATTTAAGAGATCTGGTTTGTATTAATGAGTACTTTAGACTGTGATTGTTAGCATCCTCATAACTGGTTAAACAGTTTTGGTTAAACGTGTGAAACATTACGTAGAATAAAAAGAAATTGTAAATATTTTTAAAGTAACAATTGCTTGTGTTGCATTTTAAGCAAACAAAATAGCATATTCAGTTTCTAATCTCAGAATTCATTTTCTTGTTGGCCTTCTGAAGCCTTTGCAATTAATATGACTTAACACTAAAAACATTACAATAAAGATCTGATGAATTACAGCTTGTTTCAAATATAACCAACAGAAAGCAATAGAATAAGCAGTTTAATTTTTCAAAGACTAAATTTTTCAATCAACAGCTTTGGAATTTGATATTACAGATAATTACTGTCAGGATAAAAGATAGCATTATTCAGAAGATGATCAGAATAAGGTTTTCATTAAAATGTCAAGAATACTCCAGTAGCTTTTATGAATACTAAAGGACTTAAGGTGAATGATTCTTTAAAAATATATACGATGTATGAGAGACATCGCAGTTCATACCTTAAATGTTTAACAGGTTAGCTTATTAGCCTATATAAATTTCTGTAGAATCACTAGAAATAATACACACTGTATGTTCAGGTCTCTATAGAAAGTCTTTTCATGTACAGGCAGAATGAAGAGCAGTAAAAACTTTTTTTAAAATTACAAGAAATTATTCACTAGAGACAGCATTGCTCTATTTCTGAGCACCTGCATGACTACAGGAATATTCATACTTTTAATATATTAGAAGCTATGGGAAATTCTGGTGGTCATCTTGTAAAATTTAACAGTTCTTCTACACCTCCTAAGTTTTTAATCACCCACAACACTGGCATTTATGTTAATCATCTAGTCATTGAAATCACATAATGAGACTAGCATATACTGAACCTTTCATTACTACTTTTTAATATATTTTTTTTAGTTGAAGCCATCTCAGATTAGTAGAAGAGATTACTTTTTAAACCTAGATTCCTAACACACAGACATGCAAATAAACTGAACTGTTTCAATGACTTGTAATAGATTTAGAATTCAGTAACTTTATGTTTAGGCTTTTTTTTGTTGTTGTTAGTAATCTGACAGAAATATCTGATGTTAAAATAGTTGGCCTACTTGCTGTTGCATGTGTGGCCTGAAAAGAGAGTTATATGTCCTTGTTATTGATAACTCTATTAACCATAAAAATAGTGTACATCAAATATTTATTCCTGTTCTAATAAACAATTTAAGAATTGCTCAGGCTTAGCCCTAGAAATGTGTATCAAAAGAAACACAGGGAAGAACAATCCTCTATCTGCTCTGAGCAGATGTTCCTTTTTAAATTATCAGCTTACTTCTCTGATTCAGTTCTAATAACTTTTTGTCATGTTAGTGGACACATTATCACCAGCTTGTGCTTTAAACATTCATTGACTTTTACTACACCCATAGGAAAGGGGAAGGATCACATTGGGACAGAACATCAACAAAAATAATGATCACACCATCACAGAATGAATGAGGTATCTGTGGATCAATCTAGTCATCTATAGCAGGATACTTGGGGCTGTGTCCAGTGGGGTTTGGAATATGCCCAAAATGAACAGTCCACAGCCTCTCTGGGCAACCTGTTCCAGGCTTTGACCACCCACACAGTAAAACAAACAAGCAAACCAACAAAACTCATGTTTAGGTGGAGTTTCTTGTATTTACATTTGAGTCTATTGCCTCTTGTCTTGTGTGCCACTGACAAGTATGTGACATCATCTTCTTTATTCCTTTCCATCAGTTATTTACACACAAGTTTTCCCTGAGCCTTTTTTTTCTCCAGGCTGGAGAGTTGCAGCCCTCTCAGTCCTCTACAGTAGCACTATTGACTGACCTCCAGCAGGACTTCATGCTACTGATCATGATGGTTTGAGTCTGGCAGTTCAGCCAGTTTTCAGTCTACCTCACTGTCCACTTGTCTATGAGAATATTATGGGAGATCATAGAATCATAGAATCATAGAATCACAGGGTTGGAAGGGACCTTAGTAGATCATCTAGTCCAACCCCCCTGCCAGAGCAGGGCCACCTTAGAGCAGGTTACACAGGAACGCGTCCAGGCGGGTTTTGAATGTCTCCAGAGACGGAGACTCCACCACCTCCCTGGGCAGCTTGTTCCAGTGCTCTGCCACTCTCAAGGTAAAGAAGTTCCTCCTCATGTTTAGGTGGAACTTCCTATGCTCAAGTTTGTGCCCGTTACCCCTTGTCCTATCACTGGGCACCACTGAAAAGAGCCTGGCCCCATCCTCCTGACACCCACCCTTCAAGTATTTATAAGTGTTAATTAGGTCCCCCCTCAGACGCCTCTTTTCCAGGCTAAAGAGACCTAATTCCCTTAGTCTATCTTCATAGGAGAGGTGTTCCAGTCCCTTAATCATCTTTGTAGCCCTATGCTGCACCCTCTCCAGCAATTCCTTGTCCCTCTTGAGCTGGGGAGCCCAGAACTGGACACAGTACTCCAGGTGGGGCCTCACCAAGGCAGAGTAGAGGGGGAGGATGACCTCCCTCGACCTGCTGGCCACACTCTTCTTGATGCACCCCAGGATGCCATTGGCCTTCTTGGCCACAAGGGCACATTGCTGGCTCATGGTCATCCTGTTGTCCACCAGGACTCCCAGGTCCCTTTCCTCAGAGCTGCTCTCCAGCAGGTCAGCTCCCAACCTGTATTGGTGCAGGGGGTTATTCCTCCCCAGGTGCAGCACCCTACATGTTGAAAGCCTTGCTAAAGTCAAAATAAACAACATTCACTGCTGTCCTCTCATCATCAAGCCAGTCATCTCATTGCAGAATGTCAGGCAAGATTTCCCCTATGTAAATCCAAGCTACCTACTCTCAGTTACCTTCTTGTCCTTAACGTCTTTGGAAATACTGTCAAGGAGGATTTGCTCCATCACCTTTGTAGGGACTGAGGTATGGCTTACTAGCCTGTAGGACCTTGGATCCTCCTCTTGCTCTTTTTGTAGACAAGAGCTTTGTTCCAGTGTGAGTTGTCACCTCCCTCGCACATTATTCCTAGTTGAAAGTTCTTCTGTCCAGGTTGGAGAACTAATTGTCAAAGATGTTTCTATCTCACTTCATCTAGTGGATTCCATCTCTTCCTCGAAGTCTTCAATGCTCAAAGCCTGTCCCATGGTTGTAAAAACCAAATCCCTCTGTATAGAGATAGTATGGGATCCACTGAGTCAAATGGACACCAGGGACAGGAGACGACATCACAGCCTCTAATTTAATTTAATATCCATGCCTGGACCCTGGTCTTCCTTACCCACTATGCAGATCTTCTACTTTCTGAATAGTGCAACTTGATTCATGATGCATGTAATAGCACACTCATCTCAAAAGCGCCTCCACAATCACCTGTTAGTACAGGCTCTCTATCTGCCTAATATCCACTCTCAGAGACTGAACTTCTCACCCAGTCACTGGCTTAAGCCATACCAGGTACAGGTCTCCTCACACTCTTCATTCAGTTAGTCCACTTTGAAGTTAGCTAGTGAATTAAGCATATACTGACATGCATGCAGGATTAAATTCTCTGGGGCCATGTAAACACTTCCAGGAAATGGTATTTGTTGGCATTTAGACCTCTCATTGCACGTACACCCTGGCCTCTCAGGCCTGTGAGTCGTGTGGTTCATGGTGTTCCCAGTTATTGGCACTTATACCTTTCAACACACATATATACTGACACACCGGTCCCTCCAGTTGCTGGTACCCAGGCTGTTTTGCATTGAGGAAGTGCTAGTTCTTTCCGGATGCCAAAAAGAAAGGCATAAAAATTTGCAAGAGAGATAGCTATTTATTACTAGCCCAGAAAAGGTGATAGCTAGTTCTAAAATCTCACATCCCTTCTGATGCTGGGAACCCCAAGAGGATAAAGCATTGAGTGTACCTCTGGTCAGGGCACAGCATGGTGCACAGATTCCACCTGTGATGTGGTTTGTCCCTCTCCAATTTCACTGGTATCCTGGCAGGTTCTTGATCACAGTACAGATTCCTCAGTCACAAAGGAAATTCCTCAAGAATTTGTGATGAACAGTCACAAGAGACAGATCTGACCATATTCTCACTTATAAGAATGAATTAATATCTTCTTAAGACTGACCTGTTTCATTGCTGCTATTTTTCACATTTCAGTGATTCTACTCGTTATAGTGTCATTTGAAGAGAAGTTGTTGGTGTTTTTGAGAAAGAATGCCCAAACAGCTCTCAGCATGTATCTACAGCCTGAGGCGAAATTAACACTGCAGGAGTATATGAGCTTTTTTGCCCTTTTCAGTATGTTATTCAATAAAATGTTATGCTTCTGAGGGAATCTTGCATAGATTTGTGCCTGGTTTATGTTTTATTTTTCTCCTCTTAAGTTTCTGCTGGCTTTTTACAACACCTATGAATTTTGATTGTTCAAATGATTCCTTAGAATCTTTTTGGATGATAATTTGATTTCTCTAGGTGATTTCTTTACTCACTGTTTCTATCTTATGAGAGGATTCCTTATTTATTTATTTACTACATTAAATGCTGGAGTGCTAGAAATATTGGAAAGCTCCCACTGAAGTTCGTGGACTATATTAACTAATCCCCAAACAGCCTCATTTAATTGCTTCTCTAGTAAGAACTGCTTCAAGAGTTTTGGAGGTTGACTGCAGAAATTTCTTGTCCAGTGGTCTCCACTGTCAGCAGCAGATGGTTGAAAAGCAGAAGCAACTATCCCTGTTTTTCATATTTCCCACCAAGGACATCAGGAATCACAGTGTAGTGTGTAGTGCTTCACAAAATAGAGTAAATTCTCTATATTCACCTCAGTGAATTCACTTCATACTTCATACCGCTCCCAGTGATATTCACTCCCTGATAATTTCATGTTAGTTTCTTGTGGGTTTTTTTTCATAATGAAAATACAGTCTCAGCTAGTCCAGTACCCTGACTCTTCACCACTGTCTGACTTTCCATCTTTCTGTCTCTTTTACATTTTTACATTACTTCCCATGTTTTGTTTCTTTTTCTTTTTTTTTTTTGTTCTGTCTTGTACATTTAAATCACCTCTGCATAGGCAGGATCTGCCTGCTAATTTTCAGATAAAGTACCAGAAAGGCAGATTTCAACATTAGTCATGACTACTGAAGAAACAGAAGAAATGAAAGACCTGTTATTTATGCTAGGACAATAAAAAATTTAACACTGTATATTAACAAAAGTGCTTAGTGTCAGAACACCTACTTCTTCTTTAATCTCCAGAAGAAGAATGGTATCCAGAAACAAAAATTTTGTATCATGACTGAATAAAACAGAATTAAAACAAAATACTGCACTCTCACTGCAAAATTTCCATCTTGAATACTCTGTCTTATCTCACATTATAGGTCTCTTCAGTTCACTGCTTTGTCTCTGATTACAAGTAGTGTTTTCAGAAAGTCATTTCCATAAGGATTATGTAAGGCAACAGAAACAATATCATGCAAGTAAAGCGACTAATATTGCAGTCCCAATAAAATTATGTGAAATCTCAGTTCACCAATTCGAGCCATCAAAAACCATTTATTCAGCATTCCACTTGCTAAAATTTGTATAGGATAAAGAGTCACTGGAAACTGGTTAAAAATATTAAACAGAAAAATCCCCAAACCTTTACTTATGCTTATCCAATATAAGAGGCATGGATGCTATAAATAAATCCTTAATTCTGAGTTTTCCGTTGAGAGCTAGTAAAAATTTCAAAACTTGGCTAAAAAAGCACTAGACAAGGTTCCAGTAAAGTAAAAGACAAATAGCTTAAGAGAAGTAGAACCATCTTTTTTGGTACATATTGTTATCTAGTGTTATCTAGTGAAAGTTACTACCAAGGTGGCAGTATTCTACACGATTATTTAAAAAAAAATATGGTGTTTAGGATGTCATGAGCCAAAGGAAAAATTATCATTGTTATACATAGTTCTTAAACCAGGACAATTCTAAATAGTTCTAGTTTTTTTATATTGCAGATCCTTCATACAAAAAATACTATTATCTACTTAATTATTTCAAACTCAGAGAAGTGACAGCACATCAAAATTCAGAATTGAGTGAATGTAGCAAGTGAAATTTTTATGAAAAGTCCAAATCATGAATACTATCTGACAACTAAAGATGAGTTCTTAATCACATACGCAGCAGAGAGAAAATAACCAAATAAATATTCAAGGAACAGTGTCCAGGCAATATATTTGTCCTCAGTAAAAAGGACAAAGAGGACTAAATCCAGCTTTCCTTCTCGCTTTGTTAGTTCTACTGTAGTTAATTTGCCTCCAATATCCCCATTTAACTACTAGGTAAGAATATTTCTTACAAACATCTGAAAAACATTAGCTGCCTTTGAACGTTCAGATACCTACATTTTCTCTAAGTAAAGAGAATAATACTGAGTTGTCTCATTAATTGCCTATGGTAAGGTTTAGCTCTTAATACTTAAAATACCTTTATTAAGCATCCTAGCCTCTGTTCACCTGAAGTCAGTTTAAACCGTTTTGCTTTACTTCAATCATGTAAAAAAAGAAAAAGTTACATGTCCTAAAATTCCAGATAAAGAATACACTGTCTTGTTCAAAAATAAATCACAAATTCAAATAAGAAAACATGAAAACAATTATTGATGATTTACATTACTGGTTCTCTTGCTAGCATAATTCCTTACATGTTTTTGTCTTTAAGATAATTCCTTTTAAGAATTTATATATATATATATTTCATGTGTACAGCTGGTGTGAATTAGTATAATATAAATAACTAATGATAGAAACAATACAAAATATATGTAAATGAGGGGCAATTTTTGGTATGGGGACTCTGACATTAATATCTGTTTAAGAAATCACTTGCTATAGTTAGCTGGTTTTTTAAACCGTAAGAACAATCGGTAGTGAGTTAGATTAATGAATGATGTCAATATATATGCATGTATAGGTACATATATATAAATAAAAAGAAAGTGGGTATTTTTAGTGTAAAAACAGTATCAGCAAACAGCGTCAATCTGTGTTACAGAGGTGAAAAAGAGCAACAGGTGCGGAAAAGGAACAGGAGTTTCCTAAATTAATATTGCTGTAAGATCAGAAAAATAATTACTCAGAAAGGACGAAGTTCCAATGCAGTTTTTCATGCTTTCGTCTAGCTGAAGATTCAGACATTTGGGTTTTTACTGAGGGGTGTTTTACACTCAGTTTATGTGTATTTAGCCAAGACTCCTATGAAAAAGCAGCTTATACAGCTCAGTCTGTCTCTGAGTGCAAATGTTCTCCTGTCACATCCCCCCCGTAAGATTTCAAGAAATTGAAATTTCCAGCCAACTGAAAAGAAGTTTTGAAGACTTTCTGGAACTTTCATAAGAAATAGATGACCTATAACAGCACAGATTGGAATTCCAGTATTTTCTAGTTTATGTCTGAAGTCTTTGTTCCTATCAGCTCCTTTCTTAATGCAATAGCTTGCACATTGCTGCCAAATATGGACATATTACAGGACCCAACTCATGTAATCTGTCAAATCAAATGCTAGGCAGTGAAACGTTAGATTACAGTAAAGTATAAGAGAAGAATATGGGTACCCTGACCATCAAATGAGAAAAGATGAATCTTCAGAGACACAGACAAAGAAGTACCCAAGGCCAAAAATGTAATCTGTAGAAATTAACATAATTTATCTGTACTGAAATATGTAGTGAAACAGGAAGGTTAGAATTACAAGAAAAAGAAAAAAAAAAGTACAAAAAGTACAAAAAATGTCTCATAGTTAAGCCAGTTACAGGGGACAAGGAAGCATAAATCTTTATGAAAGGGTTTTTATTACCTCCTGAAACATGAAAGCTACTTAAAAATGCTTCAGCAAACAACCAGGTTTCAGGTACTGCATTTCTGTGATTACCTTCCTGAAGAACTGAAAGAACTGGATGAAATTCCTTCCTTGGAATTCCTAGCTGAATGATGCATAAGGCTTTATGAAACTGACATTTCAAAATGATACTATAGTCAAGCATTTAAAAAAAACATACACAAGAGAGTTAATTTGTGATGTCAAGATTGGAGGCAGCCTGGGCTGCAGTGATCATGCACTGATGGAGTTCACAGTCCTGAGGGATACGTTTCAGGTGAAGAGTAAATTCAGGACCCTGAATTTTAGGAAAGTAAAATTCCAGTTGGTCAAGGAGTTAGACAATAGGACCGCCTGTGAAACTGCTCTCAGGGACAAGGGAACAAAACAGAACTGGAAGATCTTAAAGGATGCTTTCCACAGAGAGCAAGAGCTCTTGATTCCCATGTGTAAGAAATCAGAAAAGGAGGGCAAGAAACTGGCATGGCTGAATCGAGATCTGCCAGTCAAACTCAAGAGCAAGAAAGAAATGCACAGGCAGTGGAAGCAGGGACAGATATCATGGGAATAGTATAGGACCCTGCCTGGTTGTGTAGGGATGGGGTCAGGAAGGCCAAGGCATTGCTGCAGCTGAACTTGGTAAGGGATGCAAAGAGGAATAAGAAGGGCTTCTACACGTATGTCAGTCAGAAAAGGAAGGTAAAAGAAAGAATACCACTCAATGAACAAAACCAGTAAACTGGTAACAATGGACAAGGAGAAGGCTGAGGTACTCAATATTGGTTTTGCCTCAGTTATCACTGGTAACCTCTCTTCTCATATCTCTCGAGTGGATGGACCAAAATACGGAGACTGGGGGTCCCCTCATATAAGAGAATATCAAGCTTGTGACCACCTAAGGAACATGAACATTGAGAAGTCTATGGGACCTGATGAGATGGATCCCAGAGTTCAAAGGGAATTGGCTGATGTAGTTGACAAGATACTCTCTATGATATTTGAAAAGTCATGGCAGTCAGGTGAAGTCCCTGGCGACTGGAAAAGAGGGAACATTGCACCCATTTTTAAAAAAGGTAGAAAGGAGGACCCTGGGAACTACCAACCTGTCAGCCTCACATCTGTGCCTGGAAAGATCATGGAACAGATCCTTTTAGAAGGTATGATAAGGCCCCATGAAGGACAGACAGCATGGCTTCACCAAGGGCAAGTCCTGCCTGAGAAATGTACTAGCCTTCTACGTTGGAGTGACTACATCAGTGGACAAGACAGATGGATTTGATGTGTGGACTGTTCAATGGGTGAGGAATTGCTTGAATGGCCACATCCAGAAGGTAGTAGTTAAAGGCTCAATGTCCAGATGGACTTCAGTGACAAGTGGTGTTCCTCAGGGGTTCGTATTGGGGACAGTACTGTTTGATATTTTCATCAATGACATAGTGGGATCAAGTGCAGCTCAGCAAGTTTGCAGATGACACCAAGGCGAGTGGTGCAGTTAATGTGCCAGAGGGATGGGATGACATCCAGAGGGACCTGGACAGGCTCAAGAAGTGGGCCTGCGTAAACCTTGTGAGGTTCAACAAGGTCAAGTGCAGTGTCCTGCATCTGCGTCAGGGAAACCCCCAGTATCAATAAAGGCCAGAGGATGAAGGGATTGAAAGCAGACCTGCTGAGAAGATCTTGAGGGTACTGGTGGATGAAAAGCTGGGCATGAGCCAACAGTGTGTGCTCATAGCCCAGAAGGCCATCATTATCCTGGGCTGCATCAAAAAAAGCATGGCCAGTAGGTCAAGGGAGATGATTCGACCACTCCATTCCACTCTCATGAGACCCCACCTAGAATACTGCATCCAGCTGTGGAGTCCTCAGCACAGAAAATACGTGGACCTGTTGGATCAGGTCCAGAGGAGTGTCACAAAAATGATCAGAGGTCTGGAGTACCTCTCCTATGAGGATAAGCTGAGAGAGAGTTGGGGTTGTTCAACCTGGAGAAGAGGAGGCTCCAGGGAGACCTTATTGTGACCTTTCAGTACTTAAAGAGAGCTTATAATAAAGATGGGGACAAACTTTTTAGCAGGACCTGTTGTGGTAGAACAAAGGGTAATGGTTTTAAACCGAAAGAGGCAAGATTTAGTCTAGATATAAAGAAGTAATTATTTACTGTGAGGGTGGTGAGACAGTGGAACAGGTTGCCCTGGGAATTTGTGGAGGCCCCACAAACATTCAAGGTCAGGATGCATTGGGCTCTGAGCAACCTTATCTAGTTTGAAGACGTCCCTTCTCATTGCAGAGGAGGTTGGACCAGTTGACCTTAAAGAATAAAACTATTTCTGATGTCTGTGAATATCATGAGTTTTAAATGTTTGAGGCTCTTTACATGGAAATAATACATGATATTTTAAATTCTTCAAATTCCCATTACAATATAATTTATAAGAAAATAAAGAAGATTAAATGAATATTCCTGGGTGTTCTTTTTTCCTGAGGAACTTAATTTTGTCACCTGTATTTATTTATTTATTTAACCTGCAGGAAGATATTTCTTTCATTTCAAGTTTAAATTACATACTTGATGTATGGGGTTCAGTTGTTTCTTTACATAGCTTGCTATTTACTAATATTTTAGGTAAGTTAAAGATATGAGTGATGTGGCATAATTTAGAAATCCTTATTCTGCTCTGCTTTGTGTTAAAAATCAAATGAACACTAGCTTTTTTTCAAAGCAGCAAAAATACCAGAGTATGATATTAAAATATTCTGATATGTCTTATGCCACTGCTGATAGAATCATGGTGCTGGCATATTTAGAATGAGCCATCAATCACACATGGAGACAATAACAAGCACTTTGCTGACAGTTTTCTGACCCAGATAACCTTAAAATGAAATATTAGAATAGAGAGTGGAAAAAATAGCATCATCTGACCATTATATGTGTTACCATGACACCTAATATATTGGCTAATGTGTCATAATAACATACGTATGGACATATTTTTATTCTTTGTATAACTAATGGAATGTTGAGGGATTGGGTTTTTTGTTGTTTTTTGTTTGTTTGCTTTTTCTCAAAAAGATTTATCTCCTTTTAATTATTTCTTATGGGTTTAGAGTTCTAACTGATGGAGATTAAGTTATGATTAAATGGGTATTGACCACTGTATTCTTGTTGTCCCTGTGTTAAGATGAATAAAAAAGCTATTTATGACCTCTTAAAGTCTTGAAATATTATCTGTTTCTTCCTTGAATGGAGGCAAGTAATGTGTTTATAATAGAATTTAACATCTTTCATTTCAAATTTCAGGGTACCATACATAGGACATAACATTTCTGTGCTCTACATCCTAGTAAAAAGAAGTCTTTTTTGTCATATTCATGTCCATAGAAGGCATGAAGTGGTCCTTTGATATGTATGAAACAAAGAAGAAACAAGGAAACAGACAGAACAGTGTCAGCTTGAGCTTGACAAAGAATTTCTCTGTGAGTTGTAAATCCAGGCCAATTTCTTTACTTATCGAAATGAATGATTTCACGTTTTATCAAGCCATGTAGGAAATGAGACTACCATTTAAGAGATTCATAAGCTCTTTCAAAATAGACCTTATAAAGATTAATTAAAGCAAAAGAAACAATATTTTTCAGACCTTAAAAATAATGAAAGATGCATGCCATTATGCCATAGAGACTGCATTAAGATTGCAAATAATCTAGGTATTGCTTAAAAACTGCATAAAATCTTTATTTCAGATATCAACAAAGCTAATAATTTTGCACATAGGGCAAAAGTAGAATGGCTAATGGAGATGGAAATATACTTATGGAACTGTACTATATTTGACTGTAGTTCAGAGAGTGTAGCTTATTCTCCTTCCCATAACACTAAAATAAATGTATTACAAAACTACTGAGACTTTTAGCAGGAGATCATTATAAATCTATTGGTTTAGGTATGATATTATCACACTGCAAAATTAACAATGTGGTAAAAAGTCTGTCTTGGGACTGATTATATTAATATTAAAATTTTTGTTAGCCTTCTTGATGCAAGAAGTATGATAATGTACTTAATTTATAACATGAAACTAGAAGGCATGAGCAAGACATGAGAGAATTGGAGTATTATTCATGAAGGGATTGATAACCTTTAGGGATGGAAAAGGAAGAATGAAATTCAGTGGAACAATGCCTAGTCATTTACTTGATGCTAATAAGAAACTGGGGACTAACTGGATAGAAGCAGAAGAGAAATAAGACAAGGATATATTAGCTGATAATAAGGTGGTTGTAAACTACCAACCTGATGAAGATGTGAAAATAAACAAATGTAGTGTCAGGATATAGTAAACACAATATAGACATAAGGTAATATTACTGTCAACGTACAAGATCTGTAAAAGAAAGAAGAGGGAATAATTTAAGCTAAAGGAAAAGAAGACAACAAAATAATATAAAATGACAGTGGATAAACTCAAGATTGCTTCTAAGAAAATAAAAAGTAGTAAGAAATGAAGCACAGAATTACGAGAACCAGCATCAAGTCTGACTGGTGTTGCAAGAGAGGCAACTGATCATCCCTGTTGTCAGAATTCACATCTGCTACACAAGACCAGAAATTCCACAGGAGACTAGCAGAGCATAGATGCTTTCTGTCTCAAATTGGATTCGTTTTTTTGTGAGTGGGGTTGGATTTCTAAAAATTGCCAGTATTTCCCTTCCAACTGAAAGCCCGAAATTAATACTGATGGCTGTCACCTGACTGACACAAAGCGAGTTTATTCATCATAATCCAGTTCCCAGGGAAGAGTTGCTCACTAGATTCGAAAATAAAAGCATCAGCGCAATCACACATTTCTTCCTTTATTGGCAACCCATTGAAAGCATTAAATGACTTGTTATCATGCAGCTAGGAAGACACTTTTATCCTAGTAGTAGATAACTGCAGTCTAGGTTTGAAACATATTTTCAATAATAATCTTACACTGCATTTTCCCTTTACAATTTTGTTTCATGGATTAAAATAAATAAATAAATAAATCAGTCTTCAAGTCTGCCACTCAGGGACTGAAAAATAAGTCACGCCTTGTGAAAGACAACTGTATAAGCACTGAGCTGATCATAGAAATTCCCAGTAGGACTACTGTATCACCAAAGGAAATACTAATAGAATTATTACTTTTTTTATTAATTTATGACCTGTTTCACTGGCCATAAAAGAAGGGGCAGAAAAGACCCCACTCAATAGTGATATTATGAACTAATATTTTTAAGGATTTATTTTAACAACANATTTGATAGTACAAATATGAAGCTGTTGCCTTGACTGAAATTACTAAGCAGGGCTCAGAATAAGGTTCTGTTTTTTCTGTTCATTTTTTATATATTATATAATAAAGTTAGCTATTCTTGCAAGATGTGATGCCATAATTGAAGAAATGGACAGAACTCATAGATAAAAGAAAAACATAATGTGTTTCACATTTCCTTGCAATTTTTGCAAGAAAAACAGGGCAAGAAGAACTCTTCATTAAAAACGTTCAGACCACTAGACTTGCAGTTACGTCACACTGTCCATGTTCTCCATCTACCTAAATATTTCTTGCACCGTCTCTTTTTCATCTGCTGCTATCATCAGTCACACATGGAAATGGCACATGCAAACACAAATGCAGCAGTGATTAAACTATTTGTTCCTGTTACAGTGTTCAGCATGGGTGTTAGCAAAATCTTTCTCCAGTGCAGCTTCATTTTTGGGAGCGGGAGGATGGGAGAAAATAAAAAATAAAAATAAAAAAATAGTTATTTTTGAGGTTGTAGAAGCTTTACTTTTAATCATAAAAAACAAAGAAAAATAAGAGTAGCACTTTTTTTTCCACTATTTACTGGAACATGACAGGAGAAACAAAGCTAAACCTTTCTCAATATGCACTGAACTTCGATGTATGAAGCATGACCTTATTTGAGATTTAAAAACAGAAGAATAGAACAGTCCTGCACCATTCTGCTTAAACATCAATGAAATACAGAAGCAGTGTTAAACATGGAATGTATGGAGCTGTCTCTGAAGATGACCAACTCAAATGTCGTTGGCAGGTATGTTAAAGAATATTTCTATCCATACCTTGTTTGTGAAGTTTTGTACAGCGAGAGTTTTATCTATGTCTGTATACACAATAACATTTCAACATTTGCTATTTTGTCACTATGAAAAAAATTAAAACCAATTATAAAAGATTCTTACCTGTCTTTGGCATTAAAAATATTTATTTTTATTTTCAACAAGATACTTTCACATTCTTTGAAAATTAAGATAACTTATAAAAAGAAAAAACAAACAAACAAACAAGCAAAATATATCTGTTAAGAGTAGTCTTTGGTAATGAATTTTCAGGCAAAAGCAGGATCCAAGGCATACCCACATCCTGCTCCACGTTAAGACTCTGGGGACAGAGGCAGAAAAAGATCTTCAGAATATGGCTTCAAAAATCATCTTAATGCACTCTTTCCTGAAAACCAATTGTTAGAACAGTCCAGAAACTGGTTAAAATGTAACTATAAAGTATTTTACTGCATGGTCCCAGAAAAAAAAGTGGTGCACAAAGGTGGTTTAACTTTATTTTTCTCCTTACTTTCTCAGAATCACTCAGACACAGAGTTAGCTGATAAAAATTATAAGCTTCTATAATATAATGGTTTATTGATTATCTACAATAATGTCTTTAACAAAATTTTAGGAATTTCCAAAAACATGCTTGTCATTTGCCAAACATGTTTTATTCTGCACACCTAATTTAAGGTCTTGACAAAGAAGAGTCACTTTAGATAGAGACATTTACTTAAATTCTTTAGTAAGATTGCTGGATATTTGATACATGGAGGGTTAACTGCAAACTGTGGAGGGTTAACTGCAAAATATAGAGGGTTTAAATGAGTTTGGTGCATGATGGAACAAATGAGATGGTACACGATGGAACCCATGAAGACTTGTGTTGATTTACCTAGCTTCTATTATTTATGAGCAAGCTAATAAAGACAGTAGCATATTCCTTGTCTGTGCTCCTGGCTTTTTAATTCATTATGACTTTTGATGCATTTCAACATTAAATGCCTCCATAAAAGCTTGAAATTACTTTGAAAGGGATTTATTTTGACACCTTGTTTTAGGTGGGTAATTAGGTGAAAATACTTTCTCCTCCCCTCCTGCATCCAAAGGACCTTGCTTGTGTGTCACTGTAAATTAAATTTGAATTCAACTGGGAACTGATAGATTCTCTTTGGATTCCTTCAATGTGTGTCACTTAACATCTTTCACCTATAGGGAAAAAAGGGTAATGATATTTTCCCAGTTATAGGGTTCTTTCTTTTGTTTGTTTGCTTTCCTAAATGAATTATTATTATATGAATGAAGACAATGTGTAGTTTAGTGAATTTTCATGTTATACAAAAAAGAAAGAGTTTTCTTCAGTAAGGCCTGATAGAAGACTCTATGAGAATTACAGAGAGTTTATAGACAGAGTCTATAAAATTTGAAATTTTAGAAAAGTTTGAAAAAGAGGTTTAAGATGAAGCAGAATGCAAAAAAAAAAAAATCCAAACCAACCTTGACAATAATAAGCATTTATTTTTTGAGTCAGTTTGAACTATTACTACCATTCCCCTTCAGAATCCATTCCCCCTCAGAAATTCTCATCTGGAATAACCCTTGCTAGCTAATATGCACTAATGTGTCAAGGCTTTCTGCTGTCCTAAGTCTAGATAAGTACTTGTTGCAAGTACACAGGTAGAGTACTCACTGAGAAAAAAACCTCTTTCCCATCTTTGACCCCAGAAAAAACTCTGAACAACAGTATGATGATGTAAAATCACACTAGCTGGAGAGTAAACTTGAAGCTTGATAGCTACTCTTTCTAAGCCCAGATGATCATCGTATGTATTTACCTGAAACACTGACAACAATATTATTATTTCAGTCATTTAGTACATTTAGTACATTTAGTATTTACACTGTAAAATCAAATTTCTAAAGACAGGACACACCTAACACACACCTTCTGCCCTTTTTGAAGAGACCAAGCCCATTAGTGTGAAAGGAGGTTTCAATATTCTTCTCCCATAGAATCATGGAATCATAGAATTGTTTCGGTTGGAAGAGACCTTTAAGATCACGAAGTCAAACCGTTAATGTAACACTGCCAAGTACCCACTAAAACATGTCCGTTAGCACTACTTTTACACATCTTCTAAACACCTCTAGGGATGGTGACTCATCAACAGCCGGTTCCAGTGTTTGACAGTGTTTCAGTGTAGAAATTTTTCCTAATATCCAATCTAAACCTCCCATGATACAATTTGAGGTCATTTTCTCTTGTTCTATTACTTGTTTCTTGGGAGAAGAGATCAATCTCTACCTCATATAACCTCCTTTCGGGTAGTTGTAGAGACTGATAAGGTCCCCCCTCAGCCTCCTTTTCTCCAAACTATACATACCCAGTTCCTTCAGCCAGTCCTCGTAAACCTTGTGCTCTAGACCCTTCACCAGCTTTGTTATCCTTCTCTGAATATGCTACAGTACCTCAATGTCTTTCTTGTAGTGAGGAGTCCAAAACTGAACACAATATTAGAGCTGCAGATTCACCAGTGCCAAGTACAGAGGTACAATTGCTTCCCTAGTCCTTCTGGCCACCCTATATCTGATGCAAGCCAGGACGTTGTTGGCCTTCTTGAACACCTGGGCACACTGCTGGTTCATATTCAGCTGTCTGTCAATGAATATCCCCAGATCTTTTTATGCTGGGCAGGTTTCCAGACACTCTTCCCCAAACAAGCTTGTAGCATTGCAAGGGGTTGTTGTGACACAAGTGTAGGATCCAGCACTTGGCTTTGTTGAATCTCATACCATTGGCCTTGGCCCATCGATCCAGTCTGTCCAGATCTCTCAATCAGATCAACACTCCCACCCAACTTGGTGTTTTCTGCAGTCTTACTGAGAGTGCACTCAATCCCCTCTTCCAGATCGTTGATAAAGATATTAAACAGAACCAGCCCAAGTACAGAGCCCTGGAGAGAACTGTTTGTGACAAGCTGCCAGCTGGATTTAACTCCATTCACCTCAACCCTTTGGGCCTGGCCTGTCAGCCAGATTTTTACCCAGCACAGAGTAAGCCCATCCAAGCCATGAGCAGCCAGTTTCTTCAGGAGAATGCTCTGGGAAATTGTGTCAAAGGCCCAGTAAACAACATCCACAGCCTTTCCTCATTCCCAAAGTGAGTCGCCTTGTCATAAAAGGAGATCCAGTTAGTGAAGCAGGACCTGCCTTTCATAAAGCCATGCTGACTGGATCTGATTGCCTAGTTCTCCTGTATGTGCCACGTGATGGTACTCAAGACTATCTACTCCATAACATTCCTCGATCCTGAGGTCAGACTGACAGGCCTGTAGTTACCCAGATCCTCCTTGTGGCCTTTCTTGTTGATGGGCGTCACATTTGATATCTTCCAGCCTACTGGGACCTTCCTAGTTAGTCAGGACTGCTTAAAATGAGGGAAAGTGGTTTGGTCAACACTTCCGCCAGTCTCAGAAGAGAAGGACTTGCACAGTACTAACAGGAAGGAAGATTCAGGAACATGGAAGAACACAGTATAATACTTATGTTTGATGTTTCATAACTTCTACAGAATTCTACATTTCATGAATTCTACAGAAGGATAAAGTAGAAAAATTACCTACATGGGGAAAAAAAATTCTCTCTCTTGCATTTCTTTCTAATAGTTTAAAAAAAGGATGTTTATACTTCTAACAATGAAAAGAGAAATGCTTCGTGCTTACAGCGAAGATTTAAACCCTCATAAAACCTAGGAAACACAAATTTATGTCTCCACACTGCAAGATTTCAAAGTTAGAAGAGAGCATTCTTTTCCTGGCAAAGTATGGGCTTTTGATAGAAAAATACAAATAATTTATGAATGCAACAGTGTTGTGTGAAAGGGGTAAAGCAGTTTTGGCAGAAAATAAACCCCCTTGCATTCTAACACTCCTTACTGAGGTGGGAGGCTAGGTGTGACTAGGTTTAAATTCTTAGTGATACCCAATTCGCCTATTCACCCAATTCACTATCAGTCCAGTCGCGTTTAACTTGTATAACTGTTACGATTTGGATACACTAATAGTGGACTGCACCTTCAGTCTGGTCATGCTCATGAACTAGCACGGCCACTCCTGAGTCTTTGATCATGTTCAGTGAGAAATAGAAACAACTAGCTACTTAAACAGTGCAGTTTATTTTAACAACAGATACATAGGTTCTTAGGATTGCCAACGNCAACGTTGGCACAGAGGACAGCATTTCATCAAAATTTGACTCAGGGTAGCAAACAAGGTCGGAATTTGACTCAGGGTAGTTGGCTCAGAGTAGCAGATAGGCAGCCTATTGTTTCCATAGTACCATCTTATTCCCATATCTGCTACATGTCACAGGGCAAGGCCACAGAAGGTCACATTCTGTTCCATCTCCTGTGTAGCTTTGCAAGCAACTTCGTACAGGGAATCCCAGATGTTGAATTCATGCCAGCTGCAGCTGTTTTCTACCTCAGAAGCCTCTTGATTTTATACTTTTCCTTAATGTGTGAAAGATGCTGTAATTTTATATTTTTGTCCAAGTTAGTAATTATTCTAATTATTCCACAAACGGCCAAACCTATTTATGAGGACTCTAAAGATCTCTGAAGTATTCTAGAATTGGACAATCCTAAATTAAAGGAAAGCAAATGAGCCTAATACTTTGAGATGTGGAGATACCTCAACATGAAAGGTTTGTAGCAGTTTTGTGTATGTGCATATATGTGTTTGTGTGTGTGTGCATATGCGCATGTGTGCAGGTATTCCGGACTGTTGCCAGGAAGTTCGGGGAGAGGTGATCCTTCCCCTCTACACTGTATTGGTGAGGCCACATTAGAAGTAGTGTGCCCAGTTCTGGACTCTCCAGTACAAAAGAGGCGTGAATGTACTGGAGAGAGTCCAATGAAGGGCCATGAAAATGATTAAGGGACTGGAATCTCTTTCATAGGAGGAAAGGTTGAGAGAGTTGGGACTGTTCAGCCTCGAGAAGAAATGTCTCAGAGGGGGATCTTATTGATGTATATAGATACCTGAGGGAAGGGTGCAAAGAGGACAGAGACAGGTTACTTTGTGATGTCAGGACAGGAGGCAATTGGCACAAAGTGAAACACAGAAGATTCCATCCGAACATCAGTAAAAGCTTTTTTACTGTGGGGGAGTCTGACCACTGGCAAAGGCTTCCCAGAGAGGTTTTGGTAGTCTCCCACCTTGGACACATCCAAAAGCTGTCTAGACGTGTTCCTGAGTTCCTAGCTCAAGTTGGACCTGCCTGAGCAGGGGAATTGGACCAGATGACCTCCAGAGGTCCCTTTTGACCTCAGCGATCCTCTGATTCAGTGATTTTATGTACAACACACCAGCAGCTTATGAGAGCAACATGGTATAAAATGAGAATAGTATAGGTTGTCCATGACCAAGATAATGCTAACAAGACATCAATATTTAGTTGTTATTTGTTAGAAAGAGAAATAAAGGCAATTATCTTGTAAATGACTTTGTAACCTTCATCTATACTTCACAACCCACACAGCCTGAGTTGTCCCATGTTTCTGTCTGAACTTGGGGATGGAAAAATTCTCATGAAGGAATATTGCCCAAGCACATGAACATATAAAAATTCTGTCAAGCATTTACTAACCTCAGTTGCTGCTTGTTTTGAGGGGGGCTTTTTTTTGCTTGTTTGGTTTTGGTTTTGGTTTTGGTTTGTTTTTGTTTTTGTTTTTTTTAACGTAGTCTACTTGACTTGGCTTCATTGTAAAAGGGAGGGTGGAAGAACACAGCTATACAATAATTCTCATTACTCACCTCGTGAACAGAATGAACACTCATCCTGAGTTCTCACATGCCCATCTTTGTGATTCTGGGTATAGTCATGGAAATCTCCACTGAGAGCTAATGTGCAGAAATAGTGTGCTTTCTGTTTTCTTCTACTCTATACTTCCTGTTCTTGTATATTCCTTTGTTAAGTGTCTTGTTAGCATGTCTTACCTTCATGCTTTGTGCAAAAGGGAATTAAAACTTGGAAGATTTCACCTAGTGTTATAAAGCTCTTGTGCGGATAGATCTCATTGTTTACAGAGGTACCTCTGACTACAGATATTTTAATGCTTAAAATAAATTAAGCTCCTGACTCCAATACAAAGTTTAGAGTATTATGAATTTAGTGATCAAATTTTCTATTCAGGTGGTGAAAGATTTATATAATCCATGACAACTGATTGAGAAATCATGCATGATGTGTGGAGCTACCAAGCATTAGCCAAGAACTGTACAAAAGAAGGGCAAGAGCAACCTCCAACATTCTGTACAGTTAAGACGCTTGACTCCAGACTTCATGTACGGTGCTGCCTCTCTGAGTCCTTACATTGTCCTTATACGTCTTCTGCAAGTAGATACCTTACAAGTAGGGTGTGTGCCACTGAAGAAGGTGGAGGACTTCTTCCTCATCATTGGTTGCATTGTTGTTTCCACATCTTTATTAGATGATAATTGTATAAAATAAGTATTTAGAAGCAAATTGAAAGAGGTCTTACTCTTTTCAGGTATACTTTGAATATACCTAGTGGAATAGACACATCTCAGAAATAAGAAAAAGAAAAAGATAGACTTATCTAAAACTTTTCAGGTCATAATGAAGACTATCAAGAGCTATGTATCTATATTTTTAGGCACTTCTGCAGACATGTTTACCTTCAAGTGCTTAGAAATTTCTCAGGTTAAATAAGAGAGCTGCCAGTGGGTATTTTTGTTCTGGAACAAGTGAAAATTTCACTTTCTGTTTTTTCTGATTAAGCTTCTTAGAGAACACATTAGATCTAAATCTCAGACATTTAGATGAAAAAACAAAAAAAAAAAAGAAAACCCAACAAACTGCTTTGAAACCTAAGTACCCATAGAATCAATTAATTTCTTTAGGTCAGTTTTGGGATCTGTCTTACAGCAAGAAGCTTTTTTCAATTCCTAAAATGTACTACATTGATGATCCTTATGTCAGCTCTGTAGTCAAAATGTATATCCAACAAAATGCACCAGATCTGTTTTACCATCAAGGATTTTAGCAGCTTTGAATCTTCAGACAAGGAATAGTTTATCTGAAGACAGAAAGTTCTTATATGCAACAATATGCTGTATTATCTTGTCAAAAGTATTTTGCTATATATAAAGTCTATCCTCCTTTTGTTCTTACTTAGTCCAATTCTTTTTTTTTTTTTTTTTTTTTTCCA
>VXBO01008215.1:5453-18036 GCA_013400135.1 Rhinoptilus africanus | reverse complement strand
GGTTGCCCAGAGAGGTGGTGGAGACCCCTTGCCTGGAGACATTCAAGGCCAGGCTTGATGAGGCTCTGAGCAACCTGGTCTAGTTGAATATGTCTGTGTGAGCAGATGCAGGTAGGATGCAGGAACAACCACAGACCATGGATGGAAAACAAAGAACAAATTTAATCTCGATACCTCACAGATGGAGGAATCTCTGAAGCAACACCAGGGCAGAAGTACGCAAGAAGGGACTGTGGGCACCACGGCTCCCGAGAAATTTCTTGTTAGCAAGAGTCCTTGACAGCAAGAGAGTCCTTGTTAGCAAGAGTGGGTGCTGACTCCCTATTCTTGCTAGTATTTAAAAGGGTTAAAACAGGCATAGTTTTCCCACTGTGCTTTGATCTGCTTCAACAACAGGCCAGGATTCTCAAGCAGCTAGATAAGGTGTCCTTGAGTCCATGACAGACTTATGTTATCTATGTCCAAGTGTTTTTCTTGCAAGCACCCAAGACTGCATAACAATCAGTGTGATATATGTGTTTTCCAGTACCCCAGGTGAGAGTCACTTGAATGTATTTACAGTCATAGAATCATAGAATCATAGAATCATAGGGTTGGAAGGGACCTTAGTAGATCATCTAGTCCAACCCCCCTGCCAGAGCAGGGCCACCTTNACATTGCTGGCTCATGGTCATCCTGTTGTCCACCAGGACTCCCAGGTCCCTTTCCTCAGAGCTGCTCTCCAGCAGGTCAGCTCCCAACCTGTATTGGTGCAGGGGGTTATTCCTCCCCAGGTGCAGCACCCTACACTTGCCCTTATTGAATTTCATGAGGTTCCTCTCCGCCCAGCTCTCCAGCCTGTCCAGGTCTCTCTGGATGGCGGCACAGCCTTCCGGGGTGTCAGCCACCCCTCCCAGCTTTGTGTCGTCAGCAAACTTGCTGAGGGTGCACTCTATCCCCTCATCCAGGTCATTGATGAATATATTGAAGAGCACTGGGCCCAGTACTGACCCCTGGGGAACACTGCTCATCACTGACCTCCAGCTAGACTCCACGCCCCTAATCACAACCCTCTGGGCTCTGTCTTTTAACCAGTTTTCTATCCACCTCACTGTCCTCCTCGTCAATCTTCCATTGCTTTCCCACAGTGTCCCTGCTTACTGCAGGGGGGTTGGACTAGATGACCTTTAAAGGTCCCTTCCAAACCAACATATTCTATGATTCTATAAATGAAAAATACATTCTCATGAGATCCACTAATGATTTTAGGAACAACAACATTTAGCAGAAGGTCAATTTTTCTAAGCAGCTACTGGGAAGCTTCTTGTTCACAGATTTTTTTTTAATGAATATAATCTAATTTTGATCAAAAGTATATTGTGATAAATGAAATTTTCCATAAACTTAAATCTTGCCTTGTGTGTGTCTGCAATCCTAAATGCTGATGCCCTTGTGACTTTATCTTTAGCTCTTGGCATGGAAATTTCCCCCCCTCCCATCCCTTACACACCACATACCAACACACATATATGCACACACACACTTTTGATGAAAAAAAGCTTAATACAAATTTTCCAATTGTCCGTTTAGCACAATGTTTAATATAGTGCTAAAATAATAAAATGGAGCACAACAACTCATTAAACAGAGATACCTGCATACACTGAAACAGATGAATTTAATGCAACCATTTTGTTTCTTAGTCAGAGAAACTTTTTCTTTCACTCTATCTTCATCAGCTTTCAATGTCTTTTTTAAATCACATGGCAAATCCCAGGGAAACGCTTCTGTTCTCCCAAAGCTAAGCTGTGGGAATGTCATTTACCACATGATCTTCTCATACTGATATTCTTATGCCATTTTTTCAAACTTCTTAACTCTCTTCCATTAACTATGCTTCAACAATGATCTGTTTTGAAATAGTCATTTTCATTAGCTGACTTTTGTAATTTACTTACTGTTCAAATCCTCAGTGTGAATAAGGCAATCACAGATACAAAAATGTTATCAACTTTTATAGTCCTCACTGTAATATATCTGAGAAGGAGTTGTTACTCCTCAGTGAACTCCATGGCTATATATATCACATTTTTGTACTTTCTGTCTGGCAGCAGCTTATCATGGCTTTCTTTTCCAGATGAGTCCTGCTTCTTTGTGTCAGAAAAGATACATCTCAAGAAATACCAGTTATCTAAGAAAACCCTATGAATATATCATTTTTTCTTAAATTGTTGTAAATTAGTATTAGCTCTACTGAAATGCTGCTGCTACTCGAAAAGGAAACTGTCAGGTCTTTATGTTCCTTTAAGAGTTAGCAGAGGGAGGCAGGCTTTAGAGGCACCCAAGTCAGACTTCTGTTCTGAATCACCCTTTGGCTGAACCTTTCTTTTGACTATATGTGAAGCCAGCTTATGCTAACTTCATTTAAATTAAATATCCACTGAACATGGCTTGACTGAATGCCACAGCCCTTTCCAAGGATTTGTTAAAAAACACTGCATACAAATCTTTCAGTTGGATTTTGTTAATCGAGTGTTTGTCAGAAAGATAATCAAAATGTGGCCATGCAGCTGAATGAATATCTGAGCCATAAGGCATAACAAGGTAAAGTCTATTAAATGACAGCTTTACACCACAGCATACAACCGTGACTCAGAAATGAAAGTATCTCGACAAAGTGAGGAATACTGTATGTATCACTGGTGTCCTTTATTTATTTGGAGATAAAGAATACAATATATTCAGGAGCTTGATTAGAGATAGCAATAGTCAATATCCGCAGGGTAAAGAGTGAAGTTCTGGCAAGCTTCTCCTATGTTTAGTAAACTTATAGCACACTCATAGTTCATCTTTTGTCTATCTATCCATCTTTCCAGTGGCATTGTGCCTGTAACTTTTTTTTTTTCATTTCAGTGCAACTTATCTGCCAAGGTAATGTGCAGTTACTTGATTAGTGTGCAAATTAGTTCAAAATCTTCCCCCCTGTTCTGCAGAAACTCCCTCCTCTGTGACTTTGTTGCCTTATTATTTCAAGTGCATCGCTTCTGGACAATATTTGATTTGCATGAGCCAAAAAATATTACCTGAATAGAACAGAGACCAAAAGATGGATTTTACATATGCATGTGGCTGCCAGTAAGCAGAATGTATTCCACTGGGCACATGCGAAACCCATTAACAGTTGTGATGTCAAAATACATGCAGCTCAAGAGTGCAGTCAAACATTTCATCTTAGGTTTGCAACTGGCAAACAGCAGTGTCAATGGAAATTGCTATATCAGGAACCAGAACACACATATGCACATACACACACATTTACTTAATGCATGTGATGTGTGTTTGAACACATAAAAATAGATTATAATTTCCAAAAGCAAATTTTAGTTTTTGCGAAGGATGCAGATATGCAGATTCTAGGAGATAATTTGCATGAATAAATGGTTCTGGGGTTTTGTGTAAAGATGTACATTTGGCTACTCCTGAATAAGATCATGTAAAATGGCCAACTGAATCCTGCATTCAGACTTAGTTACATTATATTTAAATTTTAACTAAATTGTGAACCAATTACTGGTATTCCGCATCCCTACCCACAGATTGTCACACTTCCCTGATCCTTCTTCAAATCGCACCTGAAATCTCTCTATCATAAGTTTAGGTTTTTTACGTTGGGAATATTAGACTCCACAGATCTTTCTTTTTAAGGTTTTAACTGTGCTATTGAAGAAGTTTTTTCCTGAATTCATTTGAACTAAGAGTGTCGCAACTGGAAATCACCTGCATTTTTAGTAGTACTAACTTTTTTTTTTTTATTAGTTTGTTAACACTTTAGATAGATAGACTAATAATATTTTATTTTATTCACATATAAGTGGTGCCTACTCTTATCCAGAATGAGTTTGACACTTTGGTTATGCTTTACCACATTTTAGTCAAATACTGTACAGAAAGTTTCGCACCTTTGTTATGGACTCCAAATAGACATGATAAGGGCAAGGACTGCATCTCCATATATTAATTGTTTGTAGGAAAATACTCCGAAATGTTCAGTTAAGAGTAAACCTGATAGCGTATCATAGAATGCTAGAAACATAGAATCATAGAATGCGTTGGGTTGGAAGGGACTTTTAGAGGTCATTCAGTCCAAGCCCCCTGCAGTAAGCAGGGACATCTTCAACTAGATCAGGTTGCTCAGAGCCTCATCAAGCCTGGCCTTGAATGTCTCCAGGCATGGGGTCTCCACCCCACCTCTGGGCAACCTGTACCAGTGTTCCACCACCCTCATTGTAAAGAACTTCATCCTGCTGTCAAATCTAAACCTGCCCTGCTCTGCTCTAGTTTAAAACCATTGCCCCTCGTCCTATCACTACATGTCCTTGCACTTGATCCCGCTGTCTATGTCATTGATGAAGATGTTGAACAGCACTGAAAGCATGCTGAAAAGCTTAGTATAATAGTAAGGCAGAATACTGAATTAACTTACTCTATAGACTCCTTGTATCTTCTAGAAACTGACCAAATTGCCACTACTCATAGAAGCCAGTAGATCAGTTGCTGGACTTGACTTATTCTCCTCTTTGGCACAAAATTCTCCTCTGACTGAGAAACTTGATTTATTAGTTCCAGATTACCGAATGAAATTATTAACATACACCTACCTTTCAAACATGTATTCATTTAAAGTCAGGCTGATATGACGTTTCATCCTGAAGCATTATTATAATTATGCTTTGGTTAATTATTTCTCTCTGGAAACAATGTTGTCAATTAGCTCAATGCAGAATGTTTTCCAGATCCCATTTTGGTAATTCAGCATTACTGTGGACTCATCATATCCTATTCTAAGTACATCTTATTTTGCTGCTTATTTAATACTTATGCAACTCTGACAGTTTTTCCCTAAAAGATTAACCACAGGCATCATTAAATAATCTATTAGTTTAATTTTCAACTGTCTAAGACATTCAGGTATAGTCAAAATGGACCTGAGTCTAGTTCGGGTTCAAATAATAAAAACCAAGCTGATGTAAAAATACTCAGAATCATGTGTTTAACTGTAAAGGTATATTTTCTTATAACAAAGCCTGTCCTCCTCTATTTGCTGAAATTGTCAGACAGGAAAAACTGTATTAGATGATAACTTCAGTATCTAAGATATACAAAGGAGGGTAAAGTTTCCATTCTGTTATGCAAGAATAATTTTCCAGCAGCTACTACTTAAAGTGAAAAGGTGCAAGGTGGAAAGATTTTTTTGAATCCTATTTCATCTTCTACTGAAAACTGTGTAGTCTGCATAATCAAAGTCACAGAATTCACTTTTTGCTGATTATGTGCTCAGTTATTCAGTGGACTCAGATCTTATCTTTCCCTAATTCCTAAGGAATTCTACCTATTTAAGGGTGGATGTGAAATAAAAAAAAAAAAAACAACCAAAGAAGAAGTTATGCACATCTACATCATCTTAAAATATAGTTCTCATGAAAAAGGAATGTTATGTTGGACTTTTTTAATATGAAAAACTGTATAAATAGTACAACCATTTTGCAATTTGTAGGGGCAGAAGGAGTTTACAATTAATTCCTAGAATCTTAAAGGTAGTTACTGAATTTTGAACCAGCCAAACTACGAGAATTAGAAAAATCATATTTCCTTGTCACGGATCCACATTTCCTATATAACTGGGAATCTAGTTTTGAAAGCAAATTTAGTTTGCAGCCTGTACACTACACATGCAAATCTTCTTATTTCTCCTAGTATTCCCAGTGCAGTCCTTAGAAAAACAAGTAAAATAAGAACTTGATTCAAGGTGATTTACAGACTGTGTGATAGATGATGACCCTTTCATTTAATAATATGAATATGCAAAACCAAACAAAATGCTGTCAAAATGACATGTTATGAACAGCCAAAACGAACATTGTTAATTTGATTTTGTTGTAACTAATAGAATATTTGCTTTATTTATCTAATTATAGTATTTAATGTTATTAAATTCTTCATTTACACCTGGACTCAGCAAATCAGATTAAGTGAAGAATGCTGCCACAGGATAGAAGCATGAAGGTAATTCATCTTAAAAAGAGTTCTGTATATTTGAATTTCATAAAGTGAGGATTCTAAATGGAAGTGAGAAATTACTAAAGTCATATCTCAAATGTCATCTTCTATTAAAAAGCCAAAGAACTTAATGCAAAATTTTCTCTACTCATATACTGAGACATATTTACTGTTGTTGTTACATTGATATTTTTATTAACTGCAAGGAAAATTACTGCCCCGGTATTTATGTTCAAAGAATACCTTTATTACAACATATTTGGAGGCTTATAGATTTTTGCTGTTTGACTAGAAAACTACCAGTAAACTTTTGCTTCATCTAGTGCCAAAAAAATATTTCTTATGTTTCAAAATTAAATGAACACTTACGATTTCCTTCTACTCTGGAAAACATTTTTCAAGTTAGCATATAAAGCTTGCTTTTTCCTCTTCCACATCAAATGTGCTCATGTCTTCAAAATATTATTTGGCTTCTACCTGGTAGCTTTCTGTTTCTATTTATAAAAATGCATGGTATTAACATTATTACATGCGGACTCTAGTAACTGATCTGCTCTAGATGGTTTCATCAGCAACTGAGAGCAATCAGTTGTTGACAAGAGGGCTGGAATGCTGACAGTAATGGTTTCCAGAGTGGTCTTGCTCAGGATGTGAAGTCAGTTGCTATGAAGTTATTTTTAACATGTGAATATGCAAGCAACGTTTCTCTGAGGAGAAATCATAGATTAAGAAATCAGCCCTGGGGAAAAAGCATAAGAAGCATGTTTTATGCTTTCAAATACAAATTTTAAATTGAAATGCGACATTGTGATAGGCATCAGAGGAAGTCTGGGTAGTATATAAGAGGAATACTAGCAGACTTACGATCAAATAACTTTATATTTTAGAAGTTACCCACATTATTCTGTATAATAGAAAATATCTTAAAAAGTACTAAAAATATTTTCTATGTAGCTTATTTCTTTTTTTTTTCCTTGACTGGAAAATTGTACTTTGAAAGGCATCAGGGAACTACTGCTTTGTGCTTATAATTTCCCTGAGGTTTGATTCCATTTTAATAAACTCTGAAAAGTCAGAATGCTGATCTGTGTTTCAGTAAACTAATCCCATGGAAGTGTGTGTCTTGTCAGGGGAACAGAGTGGCTTCTTTTGCTGTATTCGGTCCTCAGATCATCACAGAGTCTGCAAACTTTAGGTTTTTTCATTCATAAAGGCTGACTGCACATAAACCTTAAACAGACTGATACCTATTTGAAAAGTACCATAAATAATATTCCACAGAACGGCTAAAATGATGACCATTGATGAATGCAGTTTCTCTCACCAGCTTAAATGTAGAAACAACCACAACAAAAATCCAGATATTTCTGTACACTGGGAAACTAGAGTCAGAGCAGATCTTTTTAATCAATGTTAACATTAACTGCTCATCACAATCACAGGCTGGTCTCATATTGCCAAATAGAGTTGCTCTTATAGAGGAATGGCTCACACCATTCCTGTTTATGGCTGAAAGTAACTGGGTACTTCTTGCATACGTTGAGGAGTGCTAAGCAGAAGCACAATGTTTTACAAGTGAATAGCAGATGGCAAATGCAGCCATTCAAAGGATTCATGTAGTATCACCCCATGCTGCTATAGCTAACTTCGTAAGAAGATAATTATGTGTCCTGATTTTGGCATCTGTTTTCCTCAGCTTTTTCTCTTAGGTCACTCTAATCCAGGTCACAGCATGACCAGGTGTATGCCATGTCTCAGTTATTAAAAGAAACATTTAGTACTTGTTTATCAAAGCCTTGTGAGAATGAAAGGCTTTTGTCACTTGTTTGGTTGCAGTAGGTGGAAGGCATTGCCTTCCCCAGTATATATTCTGTCAGAGTCCTGGACATGGCCTTCTGCCTGGGGCTGTGACTGCTGGCTTCAGGGTGAAGTATTTGGCCAGCTGGTAAGAGCTGCTGTGAACAAAACAAGAAGAGGTGTCAGAGAGGGACTGTTCCTCCTTCCCAGGGGAGCTGCTTTTAAGCTGAGGCTCCGCTATTTGTTCTCCCCGGAGCTACAGCTCCTGCCATGTTGTAGCCCAGCCCTGCCCAGCCTTGGGACCATCTGGTCCTGACCTCCTCCCACATGCTGACATCCTGGTCCGGTTTCAGCCCATCCCCAGAGCTCTGCCTGGGAACCCCGGGGGCATTTTTGACCCCCACACCTCTCACTGGACCTGATCAGGACCCCGGCAGGCCAATGTCCTGGACTGGCCTCGGCCTGCCCTGTCCCTAGGGAAGTGCCTGATTCCCAGGGCTGGGGCACCTCTGGCTGCACCCAGTCTGCCCTATTCCCTGGCTGCAATGGTGGGACTGACGATGATGCCCTGTCTGCTGTTACCCCTTGGGACCGCCTGAGCAGTTATACTGCTCAGTCTATTATTTTTTTTTCTTTTTTCATTCCACGGCTTTATCTTTGTAGTGGCTGACCAGCAATCTTTGAAAGGTACAAACTGCTTATCAAATCACTCTTTCTGATAGCACAGATTAAGGGCTGTAGTTCTGCTTTTTGACTTGACCAGGCCACAAGACATAATCCTGTTACCTCTTTACTGGTTCCCACAATAAAAGGTTTTCCTGATGAAAGAAAATTTAAGAATGCATTTGTCTGTCTGCTAGTTTGTTCTAGTGGCTAATAATTGCACTGAAAATGCATTCTTTATTTCTCACTTAAATTTGTCTGATTTAGTTTAGATCTCCAGCCTACTTCAGCTACTTCTCAGACATACATTGATAGATGCATAATTATGGCATTTGGCATCCATTTGACCTTTTCTATGGCCAGTGGCTGGACACCATTTATTAAAGCAAAATTGCATGTAGCAAGTGTGCTTATCACATTAAAAAAGCATTTTATTACTTCATGTTAACAAAGAACAAATATTTTTATTACAAGTAACTTTATGTTTTGAGAATCATGAAGAAGAAGAAGAAGAAGACAACCTTTTATGGATCAGGAAGCAAATAACAGAGGAAGACAATAGCCAAGCTGAATCTAGGTTGATGCAAAACCTATCCAAAGGCACCATAGACTCTGACAATGCCTGCTGAGATTATGCTTCATTCCAGAGCTTGACAAAATCTAAAGATGTTGAATCATGGACAAAATAGTATCTGGTAATCAGAAAAATAAGAGCTATGGAGCTTATTCTTGGTTCTTTTTTAAAAGTGCACCTCTCATGCTATGAACCGTTCTGTCCAAATTAGTCCTGCTTCCAACATACCAATTTATGTATATCTGTTGCATCAGAAATTAAGAAACTGTTTCTCATAATAGGGATGTAAAAATTCCCCTGATCTACTTTTGAAAATCTAGTTTATTATAATATGCTAAATTTTTCTGTGAATAAATACGGTATGAAGGATAGTGTGTAATTACACAAATATAAAATAGCAGGAAATTCCAGACAAAAGTTCTTGAACATTCTTATTTTATTTTTTATGCCTATGAAAATCTAAAAACAAAATCAAAATTTAGTTTTTAATGTTTTCCTTTATTTTTCAGGAGAACCAAGACACAAAATAGCACTGTTGAAAGACAGACACATAGAACTAAACATGATGATAGAATTAGAAAGACATTTAAAAATGAATGGCAAGACTCTCTGTGAGCCCTAGGCTCACGGGTGTTAGGTTACAGCTGTGTGAGAAGTCAGTTTTCAGAAAGCAGTGATTATACAGTGTTTTTCTTTCTGGTTTTGTTTTTTTTTTTTTTTTAATGTTCTGTACAATTCCAAAAAAATAACCACCTTGAGGAGTACATTTTACATTTTTGCTGATCATTTAGTAAAAATTAGGTTTGATTGTTTTTTTCCACCAATATCTGTTGTATTGGCCGTCCTGAAATGTAGGTAATTTTAAATTAAAAAAGCAAGCACAACATTTTCCATGATGCAGTGAGAAACATGGATCTGAAATACAGCCCAATCTGTGTATCTCTTGTACTCAGATACAGCATCACACAGATACAATTGTGTGTTATATCTGGTTTTTATGAGGAGTATGAGATAGCAAATAAAACACCACACCATATAATGCTGAGGCATTGGATGTACAGTAATGCATAGAAATACAGAAGTATCATACACATGAAGTAAGTTCCTTTATACAGTTTTATATTTTGTGGATTTTTTTAAGGGGTTCAAGGGGCTGCAATCTCCCAAAACCCAAGAACAAACAAAAAACCCACAAAACAGAACATGTAAATTTCTGAATGATGCGATGTGACAATAAAATTATATTGTAGCTTATTTCGAATCCTATGGTTACATCTGAGCGCCTCCTGGGTGATACTGTGTCTTTGCTCATCTTATAATTTAAATAACATGTGACATCTTTACACTTTGCCAAAGATGCCCATCCGCTCATTTCTCATTGAAGCACACACACATCTTTGGAGGTGCCTTACAGGCCCGATTATTTCCTGCGTAGGAAGAAATCAAGAGTTCTTTTGAATATGCTTTTATGCCTCATTTAATTCTGTGCTATATATCTGTATTTGGAGGATTCCTCTCTTAGTCACAGTGAAACTACTGCACCAGACACTGATAAAGAAAAAGATTCTACCCTGTCTGTTGCAGCATAGAAGCATGAACTGAAATTTTCAGAGCGTCTGACTGAACCTCTTGTTCTGGACACCAAATACAGATGATGTTCTACTAAATTGTTTGAAGTCTTTCAGACTCTTTTAGAAAGCAGCAAATGAAAAGGGTTTGGCATAAATCTGGCAAACTGACACTTGGGAAAACAATTCAAATTACTAATATTTAAATAAGAATGCTAAGAATATGCATGATTATTAGGTTAAATATAACATATACAAAAGGGTGACAGGGTAGACAATGCATTTCATTTGAAAATGGAGCCTAGACAGTACAGAAAATATTTATAAATAATCATCAGGGGAAAGGTTGCTTGCACTGTGGCAGTCAACTGTTAAAATCTATAAAATATGAGAAAACAAAAATTTTTCAGAAAAAAACCCCCTCATGTAACATAATCAATGAAACATTTTGTAGTATTTAAGACTTAGCAAGAAATTTTATTCACACATAATGGCAAAACAGTATTATTTGCAATGTTTACCTTGTCAAAGTCTCAACTTCATTAGAACTGATTTAATGAGCTTTTTGAAGACCCAGGAACCAGTCTGTACTCAACTCTGCTCCACCTTTTGATATTTCAGTTGTACCAACTGTGTTACAGTTAAATAGCCTGATGTTGATTATAGATTATGGCATAAAGGGCATTCACAATTTGGGACTGAATTTATAAAGCACTATAAGATTGTTTATGGTGATACTGACTATTGATGGTATTTAAATGCAGGAGAATAGTTCCTAAATTGAACTTGTGTTAAATATGTCCATGAGGTTACATTTTTCATTCAATAATTCAGTGAAGTCTGCCTTTGAAATATTATTTAACTGCAGTGTTGGTTTTGTTTTGTTTTGTTTTTTTTTTTAATTTTTGAACCTCCTTCACATCCTACAGCTTCATTTTCACTGTTCAGTTGTTGGGCATACATTTAACAAAACCTAGAATTTCCTTGGAAGCTTCACAGATCACTTGTGATATTTTAATAACGCAGTATTTTTCATGACAGAATCTAATATTGCTTTTGTTTGAGATCTCATGACCTTTTAAAAGTTCTTTCTTTCTCTCTATCTGCCTTTCTGTTCCCTGGTGTGAACCAAATACAAGGAAATATGAACAAATATTTGAAACTATCTACATGCTGCAGTTCACTAGACGGGTGAAAATTTGCATTGAAAATGTTTATATGAGTCTTCCTTTCAGGGAGGGGCCATGGGGGCGGTTTTAAACAAATACAAATTTAGTTTAGGCACAAAAGTCCTTCAGGCCAAGTGAAGGAGACATGTCATGATTTGCTTTTGTTTCTGTAATGCTTGTTCTCTCCAAGCCACACTGAGGTGACTGGATTTGAGCTTTACTCTTTCAAAATGTTTTCATCTTCGTCAGTTGTCTTTGTCTCTAGTAGCAAGAATTGTTTTATTTTTTGGTCAGAAGGAAGGTAGACAAGCATTTGATTTGTAGAGTCCACTCACAGTGTCAGTGTAAGCATTTTTGTTTTGATCTCATTTTCACATACAAAACTGAACAACCAGGATCTTACTCTGCTTTGTCTGTCTTGTTTTCTCTTCCCCTGACACATACTTCATGCATATACAAAAGATATTAAAGAATGCATTGCTCATTCTCATGTTTGTTTTTAATGACTGCGTTTCCACTTGGTCAGTCAGTTTGACTGTCTTCCAGAGACCGCAGCGAGATATAAATTAGTGAAGAATGAATTTTAGCATTGAAATTTAGACCACCAGGAATAAAAACTCAAGTACTTTCTAGTTTAGTTTGAGTTTTAATCTGTATTCCATAAAACCTGATCAAAGTCAAAAGGTTATATATATAAGATACCCAGACTTTATTGAGTGGTAAAGAAAACTTTCAGAAAAAGATTAGTCTTTATCTTTTTTTTTTTTTTTTTTTTT
>VXBO01008213.1:8766-34842 GCA_013400135.1 Rhinoptilus africanus | reverse complement strand
AGCGGGCGCGGGGCGCTCCGCAGGCCCAGCCCCGCCGGCCCCGGCCCACGCACCCCGCGGGTCCCCCGCGCCCGCTGGGCTCCAGCGCGGGCTGAGCCTCCCCCTCCGCTTTCAGAACTTTCCGACACCTTCAGCAGAGCGCCGTNAATTTGTCCATCAAGGAGGCAAAATCTCCATAAGTATGACTCTAATATCACCAGTGCTTTTAATAAGATTTACAGCTGGATGTAAAATACATGCCTAAACTCCAAAAAGAAATAAATCACTTGAGTTGTGCTAAATCCCAGACACTGAAAATATGGTTGACCATTTTGTGTATAATTATTGGAAAAGTGGCCTTAACACATCAGTTCCCTGTACAGAAAGGGAGGAAGCTACATCCCTTCAAAGGTCATAAGAGATACAGCTGTACGTTCTCAATAGCTGTTTAAAGGCAAATATAACAAGAATTAAATGAAAAAAAAGTTTAAAAAGTGATTCAAGAAAGTGAAAGCTTTGCGCGTTAAAAAGAAGGGAACTGGAATTACTAAACACTATAACATTATTTTAATTAAATACTACTCAAATTAGGAGGACACTAAAAAAGAGAAAATCCCTTAAAATCCAAACTGAAGACCTTTAAAAAAAATTCCCCCTACCAAGATTAAGTCAAACTAAACTATCTGTTTTAAATAAAACAGGACAAGTCTTCTTGTAGGGGAAGGTCCTGCCAGCAGGCTAAATTACTCAGCCTTATCTACAAAAGCTGTGTGACTAATCTATTAGTGTTGTTAACAAAACAAACCAACCACACACAAAGTATTGTTTCATCCTCCAGTATCTGGAATGCTAAGGTCTATCACCCACTAGAAGTCCCCAGAGTCGAGTGCTTCAGATACTATTTACCAGAAAGGAAAAACTCTCATAATTTGTGTGGGCACAAGAGGAAAGAAAAGGGTGAGGGCTAAAATTTCTTTTCAACCATTTCATTAACATAAAAAATAAATTTTAGTACAAGACAGGAGGTAGGTAATCAGACTGGATACATAGTGAATACTTAAGAAACACAGGATATTTAGAAAAGTAGACACATTTTGGGTAAATGCATAGTTTCTCATGGTTCTCTTAAAATTACAGCTTTGATGTCTGGCTAAAACACAATATTTTCTAAACTAATTGAACTGAACTGCCAAGTACAACAGCAGCTTTGCTCACTTTGATACCACAAGGCAGAGAAATAAACTGCATTGTATATCCTTCACTGCTCCTTCCAGACAGTCAGAGATCTATGAAGGATAACAGAAAAGACTAGTTCCAATAAAACCCTGACCCTGTTAAAGTTACTGGGACTTCAGCTATATATTGAATTCAGGAGAGGATCTTGCATGAAATATTACCTTCCTTGAAAAGTAAAGACCATTTTCTGGGATCATTTTCGCTCAAGGAGGTAACTGGATAGCCAACAAGTTATTGGTTATCCCAAAAAGCTGTCTATAATTCTTAGCTCATCAAATCCTTCAACAAGCTAAACAGCCCTCCTCACAAATCAAATGTGCTTTTATGACAAAAATCAAATGGATTATGATAATCTTGCATTATTTGTTGGATTAGTCTATACCGCACTTGGATTGAAGGGAGAAGAAAAATCCTTTTCACCACTGGGCAAAGAATTTCAAAACATTGTCTTAGGGGTTTCTCTTTCAAATTTTAACTTTGCACTCGTACGTTAAACTCCATAAAATCGTTTGTCTTCCTAACGTTAAGCACACATAGCCTCATCCATTGCGTTCAAAGCAACCGTACGGTTACTAATCACAGCGCTCATCTGCAAGTCCGCGAAAGGATCCCGCGGTGCTGGGGGCGGNCACCCCCCCCATGAGGAGCAGAAACCGTTAACACCGTTCTCTTCCAGAGCTCCGAGCCTGCAGCCGTTCTGACGCACAGCTTACTAACTCTTCTGGAGCTGGGAACTGAAGCACAAAATAACTTCACAGCTTAAAAAAAGTCACTCTGAACAGAGGATATGAGATATGAACATGTAAGCAAACAATTATCTTCCATGTGCTGCTGCCTTTGCGCTCTCCTTCTACTTGAATGTTCTCCAGAATTTAGGATCCCAAACTTTCCCTTGGGTTTCAGGCCTTCTGGCTTCTCCTGAAATGTGGTCTCCAGTCATTCTCTAAACAGCTTTCTATGTCACAAAAAAAAAAAAAAAACAACAACAAAAAAACCCACCCCCACAAAAAACCCCAAAACCAAAAACCAAACCAAAACCCCAAATCCCATCCCATTCTAAAATACTACATTTCTGCTCTTCTCTTTCGCTCCATTTAATTTTTTTAAACCCCACTCCGATACCTTTTTTCCTCCTCCAATACAAACTACTCCTCCTCCCTGCAGATAAACACATCCAAACAGTCTTCTTCCAAATTAAATATCTTTAGCATTTCCTTGGCAAAAAAAAATACCAACCTACAAGTCAAAGGAACGAAGCAACGTAATTTTACTTGAAAGACACATAATATTTCACCAAACACTGAAATCTACGTTCTCTACACTTCAATATATTTACTTTATAGCTGGCCTGGAAGCATCCAGGCAATGCTTAATTCAACTATTACACAGCAAGGAGAATGAAGCTAGATTTCAAGCCCTAAAAGCTGAAATTTTACGTCTAAATTTTACCTTATGGAGTAAGTTATTGGCGCTCCCTCCCCAGCTGAGCAGCCCTGAAGTATACTGGGACTGGGGGCTGCTGGGCTGAGTCTGATACTTAGCAAATGAGTTCAGAACTAAAGGATTCCGATAAGACATCCCAGAATGATATCTGACCTAAAACACGAGGATATACTGAGAACACAACAGACTGAAAAGAATCAAGTCGGAAAGGAGCATAAAACTTCACTGCGATCTGTGACCAAAGGCTGCAAAAGTGCAAGTGCCTCCAGAAAGCTGGGGTTTTGTGGTGGGTTTGTTTTTTTTTTTTAGTGACAGTCCTAATTTCGAACTCTTCCTCAGTACTCTTATGACTTGCCAAGCAGTTTCCCAAAACTTGGCAGAGTAATCTGTTGAGGACACAGTTTGGGTATTTGTTTACTTCAGTAACAACAGATAGCTCACTTCGGTTCTTTGCAAATCTCCGTGCAAGAAGCAGAGGCTCATCAAAGCCATGAAACAGAAAAGGATTATGTATAGCAGGTGCCTGAAATACCATCTACTTTAGCAATCTGGAGTACTGGTAGCAGCAACAGCAATTAGACTCTGAACTCAAGAAAATTCTGTCTTTACAGCTCGGATAGTTAAATAGTGAACAGATTGACAATGGAATCTCTGGAATCTCCCTTACTGAAGTGCTTGGAAAACAGATTAAATAAATATCTGTCAGGATTGTGTTGCTGTGATTGATCCTGCCATAGCCCAGGAGAATATACTGTTGAACCTTTGAATACCTTTCCAGCCCCCCTGCTTTTTTCTTCTTTGAGTCAGTGAATTGCAGCATCTGCATCATTGTATTTTAGTTAATTTAGCTTTTATAAATGCACTCAAAATTAAGCATATTTAATTCAGTCATGAAGCGGCAGATGATCATAAAAAGCTCACAGCCTTATGGCGATGGTGGGGAAGAGTTAGACTGGAAGAGGATGATTTCCACAAGGCAAGGTCGGGGAGTCAGGCTGACGGGCAGGGCTCAGAGCAGGTGTGAGGAGATGGAAAGATGAACTGGTGCCAGGAAACTGGATCCGAGCCAGAGAGCTGTGTTTGCGGTTCCTACCACTAAGGAAAAAGGGCAAGAACAACAACATTGGCTGCCAATGCTAAGAAAGTCTCTTTACATAATGTTCATCCCAGAAAAGGATACTGAATGTGCAGCGGTGTCAAGCAGCAGCCAGGGCCGGCTGTTCCCAGGAGCCAAGCGCGACCCCAGCACAAGGAGGTCCCTCCCCACCCAGAGCGCAGCCCCCCCAGGCAGAGGGAGGTGCTGGTCGTGTAACCCATTGACAGTCCCCAAACAAGACACTGATACCCAGGTAGATCAGCCAGAAGCAAAATAAAACGGGGACCCAGACAGTGTCTATAGCATCAGACACAAGTTATAAAGCACACCTGAGGGACCCACCCAGGAGAAGCCACCTACCACACAGGCCAGAGGGCTACCCAGGAGGCAGGGCAGGATGCAGGCACACCGTTAACAGGGCTCAGGCAGGGACTGAACACCCAGTCCTGATCTGAAATGGAGACCTTGGGCCCAGGGGCAGACGGTATTGGTGAGGCTGGTCCAGGAAATTAAGACCTACCACTCTCAAGGCCCTGACAGGTACCACACTTGATCTTCACCTAAGCTGAGAGAGGCAAAGTTGACAGGTGAACCACAGCCACGCCTTAAGAGTCTATTACTCTAGATAGCTGCTAATTCTGATTAGCTGAGGCTAACATCTTACTAAGTGCAGATCACTTCGTGTTAAGATAAAACAAGACTAGAGATGTTAGTACAAAAAGAAAAGACTCCCTGACTACGGAGCCAAAACATGAGGTAAAACTTCAGTGATGCTTCTGCCAGGTTCTGCATAGATAACATTAAACTAATGGCCCAAAAGTATAAGAATTTCAACACACTACTCAAAATCCCCCCAAAAATTCTAGAGCAAACAAAACCAAGCAAGACTAATAGGATGTTTTCCATTTACTAAGAATAATTTACAGAAACTTTTCATTATGAAAGAATTCAAATAAGTGGAAGGTTTTTATATACAAATGATGATGCAACTTCAAGCGAGATAAAGCATGCTTGACTTATCAATAATATCACTTCTCATGTAGTTGAAATTAAGCTTTTCCTGAAGTACTGTACTGAATTTGGCCTATAAACAGAGTATTCATTTCATTAGTTTTAATAAAATTGTATAGAATCATTGCTCAACGATGGAATTCAGCTAATTGAAAATCATAATCAAACCAACCTTCCAAACCAAGAATAATGAATTAATTCTTGGAAATGTTCTTGAGTATCAGTTTCTAGCAAAGAACCCTTTAACACCAATAGACAAGTCAAACCACCTATAGTTGTCTTTCTCTGGCTTATCAAGTATCTCTCTTGTTGCTAAGATGGAGAAAACATTTGTAAGAAAAGGCAGAAGTATCCATGTAACAATACTTAATTGCTTCTAATTTGAACAAAAAGCACTTAACAATGAGACAACTATTTTTAACATATTCTAACATTCAAGATGTAACAAATGGGTGTAAATGCTATACCTAACTTCTTAACAAGTTCTTTGTGCAGTTCAATTCACAAATCCAGATTTGGTGTTAGTTGAGAAGAGCTGGGTACTTGAGATTCTCAGCAGCTACTATCAACAAGGTGTAGAAGGTGTTAGATGTAAGCTTAGCTGGAGCTAAAGGTTAACAAAGGGCAGGTTTGAAATCCTAGTTCTGCAAGACTCAGATCCCTGTCTACAATGCTGAATCATTTGCTTATACATAAATGCCTGAAATGCTTTTCAATTTAGAAGTAAGTTATCTCTGCACAGCCCTGTAAAATAGAGAACAGAGGTAGATCAACAGACAGTTAGAATATACTAAATTTCAAAAAAAAAAAGAAAAAAAGAGACAAATCTCCTTCCATGTAAAGAGCAGCATGGTGGCAAAATAAGCTTCTTTTTCATGGAGTTTTTTTGTTCCTTTTGTTGAAGGTTTTTATTCATTGGCTCTATACTAGTAAAAACCTACGAAATTTGAATTTATAATTTAATTTTGTTTCATTTCCTAAGACAACATTGTGCTTACATGTGACTAAGCCTTGACTGATAGATTAAGGAGCAATTTCAATTGATCTTTTAAACTTGTTTTGTGATCTTTTTCTTTCTTGACACTGCTCCATCCCCCTAAGAAAGTAATCTTAATTATTTCTAAGTTAAATATCCTTTTTTTAATATAAAACTATTTAAAATATAAACATATGTTTAACTGAGCTTTGCTCTTTTATTCATAAGTATTTATCTGCAGTTTTTCCATCAGACCAAAAGGGCCCAAAAGAAATGCCATCTGAAAAGGAACAAACATACAATTAACAGAATCTACAAGTCCTCTCCAAGCAGCTGTCTACTTCTAACACAGATGAATACCCCAGATACTTCTCAAAAGTCTTACAAGTATCATGCCACTGAACATACTAATTTTCCCTGCCAATTGTACATTTTTATGTAACAGTAACTAGGTTGATGTCAAAGAACTGAAACAAAATTATATACCATATGTCATACCAGAAGCAGCTTATAAAGATTAGCATATTTATAAGACAAAAAAATGCATTTTAAGTAATGCAAATATGAAAAAAATCATTTTATTTGTAAAAGCTTTTTTTTTTCCAAATCAACTTAAAGTATGCTTTTCTACTTTACTTTTACAAGATCAAAGAAATTAAATTCCATCCTGTAGGAAAGATCTTAGAGAGGGTAACATCTGATATTGTGCAAAATGTCAACAATCAATAATTTATCCTTTCAAACTGTAATGCTAGGGTCTAAACAATAATCCATTTCGTCCAAGATAGACTGAGAAGTCAGCCGATTTGGACACGGCCATAATGGACCAAAACATTCCAAGTTGAAAACCATGTCGGACAAGAACCGAATACATAACTCTAAGTTTCTAGTTAAATCCAGTATTTTTGACACGAGCTTACTTTTGCACATTTCTGATTGGGCCCTCAAGTCATTTACACAAATTTTTTAGACCACTTTTTAAACTTTTTAAAAACCTATTTAAAAATCTGAGAAGTAATGCTAATTGAAGATGAACAATTAAAAGCTCTTGTTTTCAGCAGAAGACCACTATGCAAATTAAAATGTTATTAAAAACAAAACTAATGGATAATTAGCAAGCTATACTTACCTTTATTATGGGTCATTAACTCTCGAAGCAGCAATAAAGTCAGAATAATATTTGTCTATCTCCCAGAGACTTGTTTCTCTACAAAGTTGTGGAATACATTGAAGTATAAGTTAGTCCATCATGTATTTTAGTATATTGCCTTTGGTGATAATATATAATTTAGCTAACCTAATTTAACGTCAATATCAAAATAGCTTGCCAGAGGAAACTGTATGCTAGTTAAATACATATTTTCCCTAGAAGGAACACAGTTTAAGAATCCTCACAAATAGTTACAATTCTCTGACAAAGTTTTCAAAATGTGAAAACTGACTAAAAATAACTTTAGATTAATAATGAAAAGTAAGCAAAAAAAATTATAAGCCTCCTTTTGATGAGGA
The DNA here is from genome assembly GCA_013400135.1 of Rhinoptilus africanus. Taxonomy (NCBI): domain Eukaryota; kingdom Metazoa; phylum Chordata; class Aves; order Charadriiformes; family Glareolidae; genus Rhinoptilus; species Rhinoptilus africanus. Next base: position 27,592 of record VXBO01008213.1, on the reverse strand, counting down.
GGACAATTTTTCCTATGACTATGGCATTAATTTTAAGAATTCAAAGCTGTGAGTAGCAGATTTTTATGTTATTAACATTGCTGTATGAACGAGTCAATATGATAAAGTCTTTAGTAAACTCTGATCAAACGATCTTCAAAAGCTTGGTTCTTCTGCCTTTACAATTTTCTTCAGTTAGACTGAGAGTAATCTTGTCTTCATACGCACTTTATGATGCACTACTAATAATCTGTAATAGAATTAATAGGGTAGTTTCCAGGAAGCAAGCAGTACCGCTACAAGAGTATTTTTGTTGCACAGTTCTTTCAACCTATTCACAGCTAAGAAAGTAGTTTAATTTCCCTAAATAGCTATTCACTAATACAGAAATATGCTTAATTAACTCTATTTTTCTTCCTTTAAATTATGCCATATTGTCAAATCGATACAAAAAGTAAATGAATTAATTATATTTGCAGTATCAATACAATATTGATACTGTGCAAGTGCTTCACCAGCACTTGCTCAGATTATTTTGCCTTGAAAGAGTTTGCATAGGTTAATTATTCAGAACTTAATAAACGATTATGTGGAAGATGCATGAGGAGAAATAGGATTCAAGATGGTCAAACAGCCATCAAGACACTTAAGACGACAAATGATGAAGGATTATTCTGCCACTCTAATCACAGCAATCAAATAAAACTCTTCTACCTATCTCCAGTCTTATAAACAGCACAGATCAGAGGGGATCCAGGAGGCGATATTTGGTAAGTAAATGCCCTTTTCAAAAAAGTGATGGAATGTCCCATACTTAACCATCACAACAGCAATCCTTGTTTGATGAACTTATGGTTTACATACAAACCCAAAGGTTCGGTGTCCATTTTGATAAACGAGTTAGACTAAGCAGAACCTGAGATGCTGAAGGGTGCAAGAGATGTAACTGCAAAGGCTTCGGGGTTACAGCAGAGCTCTCTCCCTCTGGAGTCCCCAGAGAAGGTTGCTCTAAGAAAAATCCTCTGCAAGAGCCAGCAGCTGTTAGCTGGTTTTCCTATTGAACATTTTTCCCCTGTAACTTACAGTTTGTGAGCTATGTATTCTATTCTGTGCCCCGATGGACAGTATCAGGAATTTATAGATAAGAACTCAAGAAAGATCCTGCATCTTCCCCTGTGGAAAAAGTCATTTATGCAGTATCTCTGTTGTCTCCCATACAGGACATCCTTTCTGCTCATAAAAATCCCTGCACTAGCTAAAAAAAAAAAAAACCCAAAACCAAAGAAACAAAAAAATCCACCCCAAAATAAAACAGAAAAACCCCAAACCTAAAAAACTCAGGCAAAAAAAGGAGACTGGTTAAGGGAAAGCTCTAGGAATAAGGGATGCTGGTTTGTATAGGAAGGAGTTTCTTCAGAAAGGGGAAAGATACATAAGGAAATAAAGTGTCTTGAATTACAGTAGTGATTTTTAAAATCATAGCAATTAGAGGAAATCCTTTTGCTTAACTTTTTTTTTTTTTTCCAGTGTGAGACACCTAAAAGCAGAATAAATCTAAATATTTGGGTTACTGAGAACACATATCCTTCCTTTGGATCTAGTGAAAGGAAAGGACAGAGTTTAGAATAAGTACTGACACCTTATGATTGGGGATCTACAGAGCTGGAATAACCAAGTACAGCAAAATGCAACTCACAATTCAGTATTGTGGTTTCTGTCTAAAATACCTTCATAAGCAACTCTATTTAAGACTTAAGACTTGTGAAAAATACCTAATGTTATTTAATAATCTGACACATGCTCAAGTGGAAGGCTGAAGATTACTGCTGTCTTTTACTAACTCGATGAGACAAACTGCTTTGTGCACTTTGCTAAGCAACATTTGTACTAATTTCTACTAACATTTGTACTAATATACATGTAAGCAACATTTGTACTAACAAAGTCTACTAATGTTTTTTTGCTTACTATACACATGAAGACAGTCTCATGTCTTGTCTTTTCCGGGTTGAAACAAAATCTCTGTTTTAAAAACGTTTTGTGGTTCAAAAGCCTTTCACAGTATTGATCTTCTCAACAACCTGACTGTTTATTTTCTTAAGCCTCTTGTATAAAGCCAAAACATAACATTAAAAAACCCAAACCCCACAACAGAAAAACCAACCCACAAAACCAAAACATGTGACTCCTTGCCTCTATTATGAGCTGCTATGAAAACTATGTAGCCCAAAATACAAGTATTTGCATCATAAAATCCCTACATTTAAACTGATTTTTTACCTGTAAAGTGTATTATTTCCATTGCCAATCTGAGTGAGTGGGTAGACTTATTTTTCAGTTCCTGAAACCTGCTGAAGCACATCCTTTTTCACACACAAAATCCCCAACGTTTACTTATGCATAAAAAAATTAGATCAGAGTGACAGTAAGAAGAGGAGAGCAATTTACACACTGATAGTAAAGAACTTCATTGGAATTAATCTGTATAACTTCAATAATACTTATTAGTAAATCCTACTCTATACATTAATTCCTCTACCAAAAACGTTTTAAAACCATCCCAACACAACTGAAGCTTTTTAAATGCCTAAAGAGATATTATTAATAATTTTATAATAGCAATACAAATGTTGAAAGCTTATAACCCCTCAAAATATTTTAAAGCAAGCATCAGAGAATCAGAGAATGTTTCTGACATATAAGCTTTACTGAGTATAGGCTAAAATTAAAATCATATACATTTATACAACATGTTATTTTATTAGTAAAACTACATTCGTTATCATGTTCAACAAGCCCCACAAATATTAACCTTCCTTTTTATGATATTAGTTTAGATGGTCACTAGTTTCCTCCTACCAATAGGATTCACTGTAATTAGCCCAATAACACTTGCAGGTTCTAAAATACAGGAGAAGGGTACTATAGAAGGACAAAACCCCCACCTTTTTGTACTACATGAATATCTAATAATGCACTTCATTTTTTTTCCCCCACAAATTTAAAAGCACACTTAATAAACAACCCATAGTGATGACAGACCATCCTCTACAAAGGACTCAAAGAGCAAAAGTTTCAAAGTGCTTGAAACCTGTTGCCTTTAGCTGTTTCTTCAAAGACAGTACGTCTGAAAGATCCGAACTCTTTGTTTCTGACAGAACTGCTGCACACACAGTGAAATGAAAAAGCACGAGTAAGTAATTGAATAACCACGAGTCTTTTGACTCCAACATGATTACATTTCACAATGCAGGTTTATGAGATTTGAGATCTCCATTTAAGATCATGCAATTTCATAGTTTCTCTCAGTCAATATACAAGGTACAAAATGAAACTACATTTAGATGGAGTCATAAACACAAATTATGCTTAGAGATCTAAAATTCTGCAATATATGCATTTAAATCACAAAAATTAATTTTATATCCCCCTCCAGTAAATTACAGCATCACACATAATAGAAGACACTGACGAAAAAGAAACATTCCACCCTGTTGTATGCTTGTATTTGGCTTAAGAAGAGACATGAGGTCACAACATTTTAGATAATTACTTCAATATCATTGTTTTCACATAGTTTTAGACAATTACAAAAGATTATAAAGGGATATTATGCATATAACAGCAATAACTATGATCTAAATGTGAAGCTAAAATTCTTAAAATATATTCCAGTTCTTCTTTAACATAAAGAAAACAAATAGCCAGATAATTTTGTGGGGGAAAAATTTTTAAAGGCCTGTATAATTAAATATGGATGGACTGCACATAGCAGAATGAGTTTTTTAAAACTCAAACACTGTACAAAGATTAAATTTTTGACTCAAAATATCGTAAGCATTTCTAAATGAGTTGTTATAAATTTATGTGAAATAAGAACAAATAAACCTCACAAAAGGGAGGAGGCAGCCTCCAAAATGAGCATTTAAAGAACTGAGATGTTGTTGGATGGCTTTAGTTAAGGCCAGGCGCTATCCATACTATTTCTGTAGCTTATCTCCAAGGTTTTTTTCTTTGCTTTATCTCCCCATTGCTTCTGCCAGCAGAATTTAGAGGAGCAGGTAAAGGCAACTGAGTAGGGTAGAAGAAACTAAGAGTGGAATAACTGCTGGAACAATATTTTCCTTCTTACACTGCACCCTGAGGGTCACAGTTCTCAACACTGTAAGAGTGCAATTATTTAACTCAGTGCCAAATGACACAAAACATTATTTCAGATATGTTAAAACAGCCTGTTAAAAAAGAATTATTAAAAATAGGGCAGAGGCATTAAAATGTAATTTTGGAAAATACAATTATGCAAAGCACTAATATGCCTAATAATATGTTAATTTAAAACTTCTTTCTATACAGATGTAATACTTTGTCTACAAAAATCAGAAAAGTAAAAGAACTTCTGACCAGCAACAGTAACAGGAATTCAGAGAGCTTGAAGATACTGAAGGCTTCAAAAATCCCCAAAGCATCAATCACTATGGACAGTTCTTCATATGTACAGTACATTCTATTTGTCAGCTTACTGTGTGAGCTCTGAATAGTTATGTCTTGTGTTCGATTTGCCTTAAGGCAGCAGCTGACCAAGGATGCACGCACACACTTTATGCAGCACGTGGCCACTTTTACAGAATTTCAAGGCAACTGAGACTGCTGGATATCTGGAAAAATGACTGAGAGCTGCAAATGTGTATGAAATTGACATTTGCCTTTCACACAGAATATAAGATTTGACTGAATTATGAGAAACCCATATCTGGCAACTCTAGTACCAATTTTGGGAGCTCTTTCAGTCAAGGCAGTCATGTCCTCATAGCAGCACTACAGGTCTTGTAATAAAACAAAACATAGCAAACATTTTCTATCCTGAGTTAGATAATATCCACTATCTTTGTCAGATGTTAATAGTTCCAACAGAACTCTTCTGGTAAACAGATACAGATGCTAATTAAATTCATCTCAAGTGTGAGTGACAACTAGATACATTGCATGTGCCCAACACCCACTAATTGGTTATTAAAAAAATATACAATATGCCATAATTTACCAAAGCACCTATGCCTAATAACTTCATGCTGCAATGAATTTCAAGTAAACACAAGTACTTATGCCATTAATTCTAATAAAGTGACAGCTAACTCTGACTCCACTATAGAGAACATTTGCACACAAGCTGGCTCAACAGTATTTAAAATGTCCAGCAGCTCTATAGACAGATATTTGAAACACTAAGAAGTCTTACAAGAATTCTTACTTACATGTAAGAACATTTGTCCACATGTTAAGTGTGGAAATCCAAAAACACTCAGCACTTTATTTTTTATATACCATATGAAAACTTTGACCTCATTTGTATTAAACCATCAGGATAGATGTTAAATAATATCACTGACCAGTTGTTAACCTAATAACTCTTTTTGACCACACCGCAGAAGCACTGACAGTTACTCTCTCCTTCTGTTTGCCAAGTCAGCAGAGTGATCAAGAGGAGCTAAGCTTTTTGTTATTACCCAGCTGCACTAGCACAGGATGATTGAAAACTTCTGGGGATGTGACTTTAGCTGAGATTAGAACACGCTCTCGCAGAGAGTTCTTCCCAAACTGAAGAGTTTACACTGGCACTGATGTAACTGAGCCACAGATTAATATTAGAAGATTAAAACCACTGTCTCCTAATTCACCTGACACCAATTCTAACTCATAAATCACTTCCCTTTTTTACTGTATTTGCCAGTGGGTGAAAGCTTTTGTATTTTGTCATTTCTAAGTATAGAAAAGTAACTCCTGCTTACTGATCTTTGGTTTAATCCTTGATTTATTAACTATCACAATGAAACTAACAATTTAAAGGGCAACAAAAACCAATCCTACTTAGTGACAGTAGAACCTAGACCAAAGAATATCCTTCCTCTGGACTCAGCCATTCCAGGGAAAGCCACCACTGTTTCTGAGGTCATTTTAAAAGCTCAATCTGTCTACAGTTTTTAGTGCTCTGCTGAGTTTTTAGTTTCATTTGCCTGTGGTTTAGTGCTGTTTATGTCTCTTTTCTCTGACTGCCAACTTACAGAGGAAATTGCCTATAGAAAGGAAATATTAAAAGAGATGTATACAACATAATGTCAAATGTATAAAATAAATTGAAAAAAGTTTTATCTCCCTATTCAGTCAAGGTGAAAATGACACCACATTTGTTGGTGAAAACTATTTTGCAGGCATCAAGCTCCCATTCTGTATTGTTAGAGATGAAAAGTATACATCTGCCCATGAGATTAGGATGGTTCAACTGCAGAGCCATTTTACATTTTCTCATTGGCGGCTCCATTAATTATTTTTTTTTTTAATAGTGGAGCGCAACAATTTGAAAATGTCAAAAATTTAGGTTTTAGATCATACCTGGTTTTCCCTAACAGAATTAATAAGATTTGCACTCTTCAAATTTTAACAGGCACAACAGTTAACATTGCAGATTTTTATTGACACCAGTATGCCATAAATAGGTCTGTTTGCGGTTTAGATAGCAGAAAACATGGCTATATGCAGTATACAAAAGCTGAAAATTATACTCATGAGAAACCTGAATGGGATTGACAAGGCATCATTTTAATTATGATACATTTACATAGTGAATGTAATGTTGAATTACCTGCACTTAAAACTTTGGAGTTTGACATGACTCTCATTAACTCAGAATTCTCAACTGAAGATTCAGAAAAATATGCATAAATATTTGACCCATTAAATGCTAATAATAAACCATATATCATGAAAATAATTACATCTGAGGAGGACTGCTATCAACACTAGTGTAGAGGAACTTGAAATAAAAATGTTAGGTACTACATAAATGACTTCAAGATAAATTTTCAAACCGCACAGGTATGAAATCAACCTTGCTGTTATTCTTTGCTACTTCAAATGCATGGACAAATGGGAGACTTATCCTCAGAGTTACCTGAAATTTTTCTGCTGATGACATCAGTAAACAATAGCATCACCAGTCTATTTTGTAGAATCAATTAACCTATTGTCCCATTTTCACTAACACAAATGCTTAAAAGTGAAATTTTAGCCTTGTTGTGTGGATAACGAGCACTAGCATGGTTAGGCGCCGCAACTAGGAAACACCTTCTCTCAGTCTACAAATGTCAAGAAGTTATTATATAAAATTTGTATTCTTTTCAAAAGGAAATAAAAGAACCCACAGACCTCTCAGTAGTTCTTAAAAGCTAAGAATCTTGCGCACTAGTTCCAAGAGAGAACATGGCACAGAACGTAAAAATGATTAACGTAACTAGAAAGATTATTATTTTCTTTTTAAAACATGTTCTTTTTAAAATGATGGTTGCACATGCCAACGCAGGAAATGAATTTAACAATAATCCACATATTTTTCTCCATTTATGACATGTCTGATGTTGCTCATGATAAAGAAGTAACTAGCTACGTTTGTAAGAAAAAAATCTATAAATGGAAATGGAAAATTACTTGGTAGCATTTACCTTAAAATCTGGTATTTGAAGGAGCACATATTAAAAGGAATTTTAAAAGTAACTTCAGTTACTCCCTCTTCAAAAACAAATCTAACTTCTTCATGGCAATAAAAGTAGCAAAAGGTAAAACACAGGAGTTACTATTCTTGATCTCTTGCCTCTTAGTCTTATCTAACATTTTTGGAACACAATGCCTGGGATAATCTACCATTAAACATTCTTTATGATTATCTCTTGAGAACAAGGTCTTTCAGCCCAATAAAAGCCCTGCTTCAGATAACACCAGTGTCCTAGAAAAGCTATTCTGTGTCCAGTTAGAGGATAACTAAGGTACCTGTTCTGCATTTCGCATATAGAATCCAGGGTTTTAAAGTATCACCTCAGTCACTAGCAGTAGGCATTGTTTGTATTACAGTAGCAAGTAGGATCAATAATCAGAGACCAGAAACGCAGTGTGGTAGAAGCTCTATCAACCTGGGACAAAATGATAAAGCAAATAGAAGACAACAGTGAGACACAGATGGGCATACATGCAAACAAAGGGTCAGTCTTCATCATGGGACAACGGTATTTCTAGTGCATTATTAGCTGAGCTACTGTAAAAGGTTTTTATGCATCATTAAAAAAAATGTAATGAGTGCTTGAAGACTTTACAAGACATATTTGTTCATGGACAAAGAGTTTCTCCTGAACAACAGGGACAGCAGGGAAGAAATCAGAAGGGTGCTATTTTCCAAATGTTACGTTAGCACAATAGGTTAGAATCTGAGTTTATTCATCCTCTTGATATTGAAGGAAAGAAAACAGCCCCAAACTATCTGCAAGAAGACTTAGTTGTACATCTACATGCACAGATTCAAGAGGACTTAAATTTCATTAATCAGTACACACATTTAGAATAACTGACAGAATTCCCCTTACCTCCTCCTACCCACTTCAATGCTACAGCAGTGTTCCACTTGCCATGTGTTCCATAGCACCATACATTTCTTTTTCAATCCCCTCATACCATTTCGTTATTTCAGAAGTATTTAGTCATGAATGTCCTTTGCTCTTCTTGACAGATAAGAAATAAGAAACAAGTGACATTCCCCAATGTGCAAGGAAGATAGCAATGACTGTGTTGTACTGAGTCTGTATTTAACATAAATGTTAGGGGAGCAAACAGTACCAGTATTAAAAAATGCATTTTTTTCTAAATGTCTGAACATTTGAAATATTTGCATTATAGTTCCATTATTTTCTTAGTACCTTCCTTTAAAAGGTAGCATTACTACTGAGTAGATTTCCTATGAACTCAATGCCAAAAACATCCATCAAAGCCACAACATTCTCTGCTAATAAATATACAAAGTTAGACAAATACGAATCTGAGGATGAAAGTAGCGTCTACCAGATCTTCTGAGTCTTTGTGTAATAATAAGTTACAAACTTCAATTTCAGCCTGGAATCAATATGGGACCGTTTTGGCAATGTGTACGGGAGCTATGTATCATTATTCTCTACTTTCTGGTCTAAGAGGGCTATACCCAACAAACTATTTTTTAGGTAACTTGTTAGACCTAGGAGTTTATTAGAAAAATATATGGCTTATGGCTTGAAAGACCATAAAGTGGTTTAAAGAGACCTAAGGGACAATGATTTATCTACCAGAATCAACTTTCTCTTCAGGCTGTCGCCGTAGAGCATGGAAATGTGGAAAACCGGATTAAAGATTCAAGTTATCTGCTTACAAACCGCAAATGCTTTATTGTTTATCAAAAATGACACTTCAAAAGTTACCTGGATGGTGTATAGCATTGTACAATCCACTTCCACATTTTGCACCAAGTGGTATTAAAGAATTCCTTTTATCAGTGTTGTTGGAGCTCATACCACTGGTTTTACCAGAATCTGCATACTAGATACAAACGTTAAAAAGTAATAACTGTGGCGTTTTCAACTTAAGTTACAAAGTTTCTTTTTTTAAGAAACAAATATTATTCCCATTATTGGTCTCAAGAATTTAGATATAAAAGCATTAGGGGGAATATTTGTTTTACCTAACTTTAGCGCTTACTTAACATGCTTAGGTTAGGAAGAGAAGATGCCATTAAAGGAGGTAGAAACTCATTGTAAAGGTCTTTCAGAGAAGAGATCCCAAGTTAAGTCTTCTAAACCATCCCTTTAAAGGCACTAAGCTTTCTATGTTCTACCCAGGAAAAGCGGCCTCCACATGTTTGTAACAAGTTAGGCAGTGTACATTCCCTAGAGAGTCCGAAAACTCTCTAACAATTTAACCTGATCTTAGCGATTGCTTCCAGGGTCATGCCCCCCCAGCCATGCAGTCCCATCACCTCTTTTGCATTGTCCCTGATGCTCATGTGACCCCACTTTGAGCTAGTTCAGGGAGCTTAACAAATGAAAATTAACTTTAAAAACACTTCCCTTAAAAAGCTTAGATCTACAATTTTAATATTAGTGAGAGTGCTATTTGTATTACACCTCAGCGGCATTTCACAAATAAAACATATGATTAGCAACAGACTAGTATTTATTCTAGCAATACATTTATTCCTTTTCTTGACAAGGGCAGAACAAAAAAAACCTCTTAGCAAACCAAAAATACTTATGCTCAAGATACAGTATACAAATACTCTATATGTCTAGAAGCCACGAATTTGTAGAATGAATAAATCTTACAAACCCAGTCATATACATTTAAAAGTAATTAAGTTAGTACGCACATTAAAATAAAAGGTTCTTCCCTTCTCAGCCACATAACCCCTTGAACTCAGACCTACAAGTGCTACATGAACTAATTCCTGTGGAATCTACTGGAAGTTCCAGGGCTGTGACATTTCAAAGATGATGTCCGTAAAGGACTGAGAGAGTTTTACTTACACGAAAAAAAAATTTCATTGCATCTATTTAGCACCTATTTATAACCAATAAACTGAGAAAACAATACACTTCCCACAAGAAAGTATGTCAACTACTACACATCTCCGATTTAATAAATTTAACTAGGCTACACGTGACGCCACTTATCAGAAGAATTCTAGGGAATGAAAGTTATGAAACTGTCTGGAATAGTATGTAACAAGTCCAACATCAGCATAGGCAGAAATAACTCCAGAAACCCCAACTTCTCTGGGAACAGACATTTCATGGAGTTATATTTTTGTTCTGCATGAGCTATATGGGTGGTGAAGGGTCGTCTTTGAGGAACATGGAGCAAAGAGTCTTTATTCACTAGAAAATACTCACTTAATAGTCAGAAATAGAAACCAAGTCTCACCAATCACCTGCTTTCCAGCTGTAATAACTGTAAGTAGTTTAATCCAATGCTACTCTATAGCTGCTAACAGTTCTGCTGCTAAAGGAATTTAGTCCACACAGTCTTCTTGTGCTGAATTTAAAAGATTTGAAGTAAATGAAAGATGGAGCCAAGCACTGACAAGAAAACAAAATACTGAAAAACCGATCACTGAGCAGTATTCAGTCTTGGTTCTGACTAAGGGAGACAGTAAAATAATATGTATCCATTTAAACTTAATCATAATGCACACGCATAAAGAATTCAGATTAAAGATGCACAAACTACTTATTTCCTAATCTCTGCACAAATACTATAAAAGTTATTCTAGTTTATATCTTATGTCAAGAAAACACAATTTTGAAAAGACCAACAAATCATCAATTTGTTAAAACCGATTTAAATACATATTGTATATGCAGAAGGAGGAAAAAATGTCTATTTCCGCAATGAATTCAGCATGAACAAGATTTTGCTCCATGAAGAATCTAATTGCCCACAGATTCATTACAGCAAAAATGTCCAAGCGAACCAAATAACTAATCCATTCAGGATGGGATGTTCAGGTAAAGCTGTACACAAAGTTGCTAAATGCATGAAAATGTTTTATTTGAACCAAGAGTGTGTTCAAGACTTGTACTGCTGCAAGAACGATAAAACAACAACAAAAAAACAACAAAAAAACCCTCTGAGGCATACAGAAGCCCAAGCCCTTCACTTAACAGTTTCCTAATAATTCACTTTAAGATTGTTTATTAAAATCTCCATGGTTTGTTTAATCAGTCAGACAATCTTTAAAGTATTAGCCAATATTTGCCTTTGTCATTCAAAATATATGGCTATGCACAGAGATGACAGAACCTTCCAGAACAACCTTTCAAGGATTATGAGCCGTAGACATAGATTCCCTTCCGTTCTTCTTAAGTGATGTGAAAGTCACCCAGCACAACTCTGAGACTGAACTGCCACAACCATTCTCTCCATACCTAGGTCATTCCTGGTCTGAGCATCTTCTGGTAATGCATGAAAACAAAGTTGATAAACACCTAGTGCGTGTGGTCTTCCTTCACCTCTAATAGTGCTATTACACTTCACTCTCAAGAAACAATTTGAAACATTGTATTTAAAATGTCGATACATATGTTGATACATGTATACATATCTCTTTGAACATGTTTTAAGAAGTCTTGAGAGTAAGTCAATTTTCAGCTAAACCTAGCCATGTAAACCAAACACAAATTTACCACGGTAGAGAGAGTCAGAAGTCGCATGATACGGCCACAGAAAAAGCCCACTCCACCCTGTTTCTGTTTAGACTAGGCTTGTATCTACTCCTCCAAATAATTTTGTAATTATTAGAATTATATACACAAAGAATTCACCTGTTTAAAAACTAGCACATACATAAAGCACAAGAGGTAAATCCAATACAAATTAATGAGTTTCCAATAAATAGTAACAGAATCTTTTGGAATTAGAAATGCATCATTCTACATTTAATTGAGAATGCTTTTCACACTCCAATAAGTATTGCTCTCACATTTAACCGTCTCTCTGTCCTTCCAACAACTAAATACTCTATGCAAGTTGCTTGTCATCTCTGCATCTCATGCAGTTTGAAATTTGCTTGAAAACACTTACTACATTTAGCATATCTATAAGTAACACCAGATCAAATATTCTAATGAAAAAAGTTGGGTTTTCTTCTATCTTCCATGTCAGGGCTTCCGTCAAAGCATAATAGATATCAATATCACCTTAAATGCACATTCAGGTATGTGTAGAATTCTGAATTACAGATTTGATCAAGTAGCATAAAAAGATTACACTGCCATTGATACAAAGCTAAGAAAAATCAAACAAGCTTCTCTTTCTTAATATTTAAAGATACCCATCTCCTGTTGGAGAAGCATAAAGCTTTGCACTCTTTTTATCTATTCTAAAATCATTCTGAACAACACCTATCAATCTGAAGTATATTTTCTAAGTATTCTTAGTATTCAACAACAGACAGACAGTGGGAAGGTACTTTAAGTCCATTAAGATGCACGTAGAGTAGCCTCTAGCAACTTCCAACCTATTTAAATAAGCAGGATTTTTCTATTTCCATACAAATATTCTAGTATTTTAGTAAACATTTTGTACCTCACTAGGCATCTGTGTTTGTTAATCTCATACATAACTAATAAATGCCAATCCTGCAACAAGCTCTGTTTTCAACAGGACTATGCCCAGGCATGCTAGACCACTGAGCTAGAGGTCACTGCAGGATAATGTTCCCCCAAATACAATAGTTTGTTACTGTGTCCAAACGATTCACCTCTACGATCACCTTGCAAATTCTAATTTGATAATAATAATGATTATCAATTAGCATCTCATCGCTATTTGATGACACACAATGACTTGAGGATAACTAGCACCTAATACTCAAATTAAACAAAAATGCCATGAAAAGAGGCATCATGGCAGAGGCCAGCAGGCATAAAGAACTGAGTAAACAGAAATGTGCAATGGTTTTCAGCCTCTTACAGGTTAATTTTTCTGACAAGCTTCCCATTCCCATCCCACAGATGGGCCAATGGGGCAAGCCAGGTGGGACACACACATAGTCTGAACCAAGTCCCTGCAGATCTGCAGCCGGGAGAGAAGCGGTGGTAGTGCTCAAGGCTATGTTCAAGGGACAGGCCACAACCTCTGTCATCTGTGTGTTTCTTCCACCCAGAAAATCACTTCCATCACGAGAAGGTCTGCACTAACATGACTAAGGTTCGAAGAGAATGCTTTACTATTCAGTACAATAAACCATTGTATGTTTCATAATAATTAAATTCACTTTGAAAAGGAAAAAGAAATCAAATAAATCGTTATATCTAATTATGTAACACAACTACCAGAAGACAGAAAAGCTGAAGAGCTAAGTACAAAATGAATTTACAAGTGGTTTTATCTACAGTTCGCCTCTGGATCTGCTTTTACATGGATGATAGTTCAAGTCTAGAGAATACTCAACCAACCTGTTGCAGATGAAAACCTTTTCTTCCATTCACCTTACAGTATAAAATAAATAATCTCAATGACTGTCTGTCTCCTATGAAATAAGAGTGTGCATTTCAGTATGCCCGAAATAACTCTTATTTCTTTAATGCTGAAATAGTTATTATAGAAACATTAGCTGGTTATAGCATGGTATTATGATTCATTCAAAACAGCCATGGCCCGTATATTTAGAATGTTCATTTTTTTATCGCATAAAAAGATTGCAGTCATGTAATTCTTTCATGCGTATGACCACATCATTCTACTAAAAACTTTCTGTGGCTGTAGCAGAATTTCCATTTTCATGAGCGACTCATATAAAAATTGTCACCTCTTTCTAAAGTAAATTTTTGCATAAAAATCATTAATGTATTAGAATCCATTAGAATTCAAAGTGCAAAAAGAACCATAAGTTTTAAATGAATACAAGTTTTGTGAAAACTTAATAGAAACACTCTGCATTAAGACCTCTATGCTGGTTTATGTGTCAAAGAATTTTTACAGGACTGTGATTTGGGTTTTCTATATTATATAAAAAGAAAGTATTCTGTTTATGCACTATATAATTGTTTTATGTTTCATTGCTTAATGTCTTCTAAACTCCATACCTTTATCTGCCCCAATATTTCTCAGAAATAACGTATCTTATTCTCTTTGCTTCCCCTCCCCCTCTTAAAATAGCAATGGGCAAAACTAACTTAGTGCGAGGACTTTTCACCAGGATAGTTTGTAAACACTACCTAACTCCATGAGAACTATATAACCTAAAACCAATACCACTGTGAATGCTTAGTAATCTCAAATATGCTATAGAGAATTTTTTCTGTACTATGCGCTAAATAAAAAGCTTCGATTCACTTTTTAATCCAACAAGATGGCTAGTTTACTATTAAACCACAGAAAACTGTTTTACATGGCACCTCAATTGATTCCTGAATCACTGGCACTTAAAACTGCCTTATATGAAAAATTCTTGCATTTTTAATGTAAACAGCAAGAATCATCAGCATTCGTCTTCCAAAATGAAGCATTACGTTGGCATCTATCAACACCAACTACCAAAAGAAAAAGGAAAGTGATGTGAATTTTAATTTGCAGAGAAAATTATTTCAGGTATGTCTTGTTTCAAAATAACAATACCCTGTTAGGGCTTGCAGGCCTCAGCATAAGTAGTTAGGGAATAGCAGTGACAGCATAAACAAAGCACTGCAAAAGGTTTATGAGGGTGGAGTCCATTATTAAACACTGGATTAAAACTCTTCTGTATCCTGCGGCTCCAAACTTTCCGAGGATTCAGTAGTAAATCCTGAGCAGACAAACTACAGCAGACTTGCCTCATAACCCCTCTTCCTCAACACACAAGCCCATCCAGTTATTAAAACTGAATGCACCGTTGTTCCTTATGAAATACTTGAAAACAAAGAACTAAAACACAAAGACCATTCCCCTTCATAGTGTATTAACTTCCGTTTTTAATAAGTAACTCATCATCCCACACGATACAGTTCTGCATTGTCCAACACATACCACTTCAGCCAGACAATGCACACAGCAATAAAACTCAACCCAGCAAAGAAAGTGAAAGCTGCATTTGTTCAGCATGTTATTTGGCGCAGCCAACTGTAATGCTTCTGCCTGCCATTTATTGTTTACTCTGTCAAAGGATTATTAAGAATTAGGCTACATTTGGAAATTTTTTGAGAAGGGAATTTACATGCAAAGTGACTGACACTTGGTATTTAAAGTCTATTGGTCGACTCTGACCCTTCGTTTACAAGTGACTCATTTGACTGCAAGGATCTCTGATGTGGAAATGCTCAGATAGGAATCAATTGCAGTTTTTGTCTCGGGTAAATGTTACTTGGCAATCCAAAAGAAACGAACAATGCTCGAACGGAGGTTCACATAGAACAGTACTCATACGTTTACAGAATTCCTTTTACATGCCTGATTTACTTCTAGTCGGAGGATTTATGACTCCCCTTCTCCTAATAACTTATCTCAGTGCACAGTGTTTTTAAGCACACACACACACACAACCAGCAGTTAACTCTTTTGCTGCCTGAAAGAACAGAAACATACGGACGTATTTAAGTAAATAAAAAAAGCAGGTTTGGTCCCGGTAGGGCTTTTGATTCTCAGTGGGAGGTGGGGAAAGGGGAAGAATAGGACGAGAAAGGGAAAAAAAACATATAGGTACAGTTTGCAAATCCCTGTTCCATAAAGAAACGATCGTGTGTAAGAAACGACCATTCCTACATGAAATCAGCTCAGTGCAAATCCTGCAGTTTACCTCTGATAAGGATAAAGTAAAAGGGTTTCCCTGCACCCGAGCGAGATTCCCTTCCTCTTAGAAGGCAGATGCAGCATTTCTATAAACAAAAATGTCTCTAGCCCTACCTTGTGCCAGTGCTTGCAACATGTGGAGCTGAAGCAACAGAAACGCCCACCATCCCCGACAGAAGATGAAACAGAAGTTCAACTTTATCATCATTCCGCCTCGCCTGCTATTCCTTCGGGCAATAATTTCGCGATCCACCTTTCTTTCAACGGTTATTGCCTCACTGATCCCCATCCGATCCGACTGCCTGCCACTCCTGACAGCGGTTTGGTCATTGCTCATTCCGCACCCCGAGGCCAGGCTCTCTTTGGTGGGCTGTGAACATCGCCCACTGCCTTTGCCCCNAAAAAAAAAAACCCAAACCTAATTGAAAGTATCTCTCTATTCCTTGCGCTAAGGATTTATTTCAGACAATTTCAAGATTAGCCATGCAGACAGGGTAGTCTCCAGATATCCCCGCAAAGCTCTGCATAGTTTATATTAATCCGATTTTCCTTTGGATACAAATCTCTACCGTCAATAAAAGGGTTTGAAGGGTCCTCGAGCAGGTAAATTGAGCAGCTCCGGCTGTGATTCCAGCTCGCCGTGCAGTCAGTCAGCCNACATGCAAAGTGACTGACACTTGGTATTTAAAGTCTATTGGTCGACTCTGACCCTTCGTTTACAAGTGACTCATTTGACTGCAAGGATCTCTGATGTGGAAATGCTCAGATAGGAATCAATTGCAGTTTTTGTCTCGGGTAAATGTTACTTGGCAATCCAAAAGAAACGAACAATGCTCGAACGGAGGTTCACATAGAATAGTACTCATACGTTTACAGAATTCCTTTTACATGCCTGATTTACTTCTAGTCGGAGGATTTATGACTCCCCTTCTCCTAATAACTTATCTCAGTGCACAGTGTTTTTAAGCACACACACACACAACCAGCAGTTAACTCTTTTGCTGCCTGAAAGAACAGAAACATACGGACGTATTTAAGTAAATAAAAAAAGCAGGTTTGGTCCCGGTAGGGCTTTTGATTCTCAGTGGGAGGTGGGGAAAGGGGAAGAATAGGACGAGAAAGGGAAAAAAAACATATAGGTACAGTTTGCAAATCCCTGTTCCATAAAGAAACGATCGTGTGTAAGAAACGACCATTCCTACATGAAATCAGCTCAGTGCAAATCCTGCAGTTTACCTCTGATAAGGATAAAGTAAAAGGGTTTCCCTGCACCCGAGCGAGATTCCCTTCCTCTTAGAAGGCAGATGCAGCATTTCTATAAACAAAAATGTCTCTAGCCCTACCTTGTGCCAGTGCTTGCAACATGTGGAGCTGAAGCAACAGAAACGCCCACCATCCCCGACAGAAGATGAAACAGAAGTTCAACTTTATCATCATTCCGCCTCGCCTGCTATTCCTTCGGGCAATAATTTCGCGATCCACCTTTCTTTCAACGGTTATTGCCTCACTGATCCCCATCCGATCCGACTGCCTGCCACTCCTGACAGCGGTTTGGTCATTGCTCATTCCGCACCCCGAGGCCAGGCTCTCTTTGGTGGGCTGTGAACATCGCCCACTGCCTTTGCCCCGGAGTTTAGGGGGACCTGAAGCCCCCGCTTCCCAGGAACGGCGGACTCTCTGATTTGTGCTCACTTTGCATGCAACCCGAAAGCAGCACTCCGTGTGCCTCCCGGTATGATAATCGCCACCAAAGTCAGTGTTTCTTGTGGAGGTATTGATTGCACCAGAACAACCAGTCAGAAATGTGAAACACATGTTTCTCTGCACTGTCACATCCAATGCCTTCAACGGAGAGGGACTAAGTTTTGTCGGCGTCAGTATTTCAGTAAATCCGGATCCTTCAGCACATCGCTAACAGAAACAGAGAAAGACTGATCCATCTTAGCCACCAGCAGACAATCCAAAGAGTACCTTTCATACCGCAACGATGATGGAAACTCTTACCCCTGTGATTTTTATGAAGCNTTCAGCCGGAGGTAGGAAAAACCTCAGTTGATCGTATCTCCCTCCTCCTGGAAGATTGGTGCTGATCTCTTTCTCGCAGGGAGACCACGGCAAAAAATCACCTCTAACATGTAAAGCGCTTTTCTTCTGCCGGCTACGGACGCAGCGAGGAAATAAACCCTCAGCTGGATAGTGTCCGGGGCTGGGGGGAGGGAAAATCTCCCGAAACAAACAGCAACAAGGTGAAATCCTTCCCGCTTTGCTCGGATGGACTCCTGCTTTCCTTGTTTATGCAGCCCAGGGATCCTGGTTCTTCCTCTGAGCGTCTCTCCCTCACAGAAGCTGTAAACACAAGAGGGAAAGCTCTATCACAACAGCAGCAGCGGCGGCAATAAAACCCAACCGAAANNNAAAAACACACAACCAAAAAAAAAAAAAAAAAGGGGAAAAAAAAAAAAAAAAAAGCAAGCGCTGAAGGTTTTACATTTGAACAATGCATCGGGTATTGTTTCAGTCCCGCCTTCCGTAAAGGGAAAAGTTTCGTGGGAGATTCCCTCCCCCCTCCTTATTAAAAAGAAAGGATACGGGTCGTTATAAAAGAAGTGCACCGAGGATCAACGCAAGTTCAAAACAAAGCACCTAAGCGCGAAGTTGATGGAACAAAAATCTCGTCGGTTTGCCCCCCTCCCCGCCCGCCTCAACTTTTCTCGCCTCCTTCAGCACAAGGGCGGGTTTA
>VXBO01008211.1:0-24874 GCA_013400135.1 Rhinoptilus africanus | reverse complement strand
AAAAACAGAAAAACAGTGTTTATTTACCATGGGAACTAGTTATTATATAGGGTTCTTAAATTCTTTCTTTATCCTTTTTTTTTTTTTTCCAATGCCAATTACCTGTTTGCTTTAATGTCCTCTTACAAGCGCGCCTTTAGTAAACCATATGTCATTCTTGGCATTAGCAATGTTACATAAATAAGCATATCAAACATACTAGGCTAAGTTATCTTTAAAGCACTATGAATTTTTTAAGTATAAAATTTTATTTTTTCCATAGTTTTTCTCTGAAAACTATGTGACTTTCAATTTTATTTACTACAGCAAAAAATCCTTTTAAAATATAATGGTTACTTAAAAATGACTTCAATCAACGGATGCAAGAATGAGACAAGTAAAGAACCTGCTTAAAATATGCTTCTGGTACCTTATAAAAGGTACTGTTTTAATTACATTGCAGTTCCATGATCACATTTTCAAATTACTTATAATTAATTCATAAAATTTGAAATGGAAAAATATAAAAATGACTGACTTAGGGTTTTTTGAGAATTTCACATCCTTTGGGTTGACAATCTTGCTTTTAGGAAAATGTAGAATAAATTACGCAAAATTATACTTATCTAAAGGAACTTATATATAAGAAACGTAAGAATTCTAACACTTTAGGGTCTGTTCCTCCAGACACATAAATGAAAAGAACTTAACGTACTTGATTAGTGTTAACAAGTTCAGGTCAAATCCACAATTTGATATTTATTTAGCATATTTGAAGCTTTTTTTAATATTAATAAGTCCTACAGGCTTCCCCCTGCCCCACTCCCCACATGAGTAACGAATGCTCATTTTGCAGCTACTGTTATTGGAACTGTTAACAATCAATCATTATTATTATTGCATAATAACGTTAATCCATCAAGGGATATATTTTTCATTTTCATTTAATCTAGCAGGATGTCGCTATGTTATTTCAGCAGTGAATAGAGAGATGGTGTTCAGTCGGTGTAATGGAAAGGGAGGGAATTCTATCACCGGCTCTGTGATCTCCAATTAGTTTAAGCTTTTTATCCCTCCTGAGTACACAGAATAATAAAACCTATCTAAAATCCCTCTGTTAATAAAACCACTTTTGCAGAACAATATTTTGTATTCAAAGCAAAAAAATCCTTATTTGCTGGTTTAATTTTGAGGAAAAGAATAAATGAGCAAGAGTTTATTTTAGTTTATTTCACTGGCTGATGCATATACATAGGCGAGCGATCATTTATAAGGCCAGAAGCTCTCCTCACAGCAGTATGTGAAATTAGATCTCCTTGTTTCAGATTCGATGGCTCATATGTCAAAGGTCTGCAGCTGCTGTCACTCTTCTCTTTTAGCCTCAGTGGAAAAAACAGATTCAGCTCAGGCTTGTGCATCACCCCCTCAGAGTGCATGTACACAACTCCTGTTATCACCAGCAATCGTACCAAGGATGATATATGGCAGCCAATTTACAGGAGTCTGAACCTATCTCAGTTTTCCACTATTTTCTGCCAAATTAAATGAGAAATACTAAAGGAACTGTACACCCTGACATGCCTTGGTGACTTCAGCTCACAAGCTTAACGGAACTTTGTAACTTGTCTATTGTGTCATAGTCATTAATCAGGCAGCTGTTCCTAACTATAGTTGGCCTGTCATGGGTGGAGAATGATAGTGGAGGAGAGGGGTGGTTTAGGTGCCACAACCACAAAATAAACGGAAAAAGCAAGTTATACAGCCGCTTTAAACACATTTTTGTTAGAATCACAGTTCCAGTAAAAAGCTTTGATTCCTGTGTGAGTCACTGTAGGAGGTACTTCAGTGTTGTTAGCCACTTACTCTTCCCTTTTTATTCATACACAAAACTTCTAGTAGCGCTAATAATCAAAACAGCCCGTGAAAGCAGGTTGCTGAAAACAGATTTTCAAAGTGGCTGAATAAAGAGCAGCCAGTCAGAAAGTGGGAAGAAAGAAAAGGTGCTGCTCAAGTCTTTGACGACTACTTTAATTCTGGGACCACAATCAAAATAAATTACAAGGTGAGTAATGTGCTAAGAAGTATCAGTTCCTACTGACTTGTGAACAGAGATAACTCAATACTCTCTATGGTTAAAATCCACATTTTCAGTCACACCTTTCCGTAAGTGTATAAATTATGACATCATGAAGAGGAAAGATGTGAGATGGCTGGAGCGACCTGAGAACCTGCTTCAGGATCTGTTACTCTTCCATTGCAAGTTTTGTGCAAACACACATTGATGTTGTTTTTAAAGCAATCACCTTGATAAAAGGCTTTTTCATTGCAACAGTTATCTTATGTAAATAACTGTGTCACTTATAATCCCATGGACAGGTTCAGTGCAGTATCAAGCTACAGACCTGAGTCTTGGCTCAGCTCTATCGCAAATGATTGCAGTGTAACGCAGTGGAGTTGTGGCTCTTCAGAGTCTGCTACCAGAGCTAGTTAGTGAAGCAGGAAGCCCAAGCTGGCAAATACAGATCTCAAAAGTCATATAAGATTTACTTACACCTTTCAAAGATGTAGCGGGTATAAATCCTTATTTTTGGCCTTTACAAATTCTCTTTAAATCAGAGAAGGCACACCAAAAGTATGCATTTTACTCTTTTGTCTACCCAAACTCTTTCAAAACTCATCCTATGCATCCTTAGCTGTTAATTTAAGTATTTGTTTCCTTGCTTCTTATAGAAGTACTAATATGTTACAAACGCAGGGATCTAGCCAAGTCTTTCAAGCATGATATTTTCAAACACCAGTGAGTCCTAATCACCAAAGCCCTCTCTCTCGTGCTTTATTTACACACTTGAATTCACCACATTAAATGTAAATAAATTTAATTATTTACAGCAGAATTCAAAATATTTTCCGTCAGATTTAAAGTTTGCTCTATATACTGGTAAATCACAACTAAAGTTATCTGGTTGGCTGCTTATTATGTGACAGCTATGAACAGCTGCTGCTTGCTGCTGGCACATGAAGTATTTATTTTCTTATACATAGTAGATGGTAAAGAAATAGTTATTTCAGACAGGTCTGCTAGATATTAGCAATACTCAGAGTAATTCTGATGATAAAATTTACAGAACTTAAAATACTGAAGTGATTATTTCTAACTTTAACATTCTTGAAGTTCAGTGCCTGGTTTCTTGGACCCTTAAACAGAATTTATTATAATTACTTCATTAAAAAAAATGAAGAAAAATGGCAGTGGATTAATACATACACAGGTACATTAGCCAAGTATTTGCTTAGGATTTGTATTTTATGCTAACCCCTAGTAGAAAAAGAATCTAAAGAAAAAGGTATCCTCAAGCCAAATTAGTATACCTCAGTTAATTTCAATTAGGTTTGGGGATAACAAGATTTTGACATGGCTTTTCCAACTTAAAATGAGAAAGAAAAAAAAGAAAAAACCTCCAAAACAACCCACCAACAATAATTAACTCTGTAATTGAAAATATGCTATGCAATTATTTTGCAAAGGGTGTCCATGAACTATGAGAAGCTAAAATGTCACATTTTGCAATATAGGGCATGTGGTGAGAATACGTGTCACTGACACACTTTTCATTTACATCCAAGACAGAAGATTGCTTTTTTCTCTACTTCCTGCTCTCACAGGTAAGCTAATAAGTAATAAATGTAGAAAAATAATTATTCTTAGAAAGGAGTCACATTCTCCCGCCTCATAATCCCAGAATCAAAGGACAGAAATACGAGATTCAGTTAACAGAACACTGTGTCTTTGAGTATGACCAGCCACACACACAGGCTGCTCGGAGAACATTTCCTTTTCTTCAGCTAATTTGAGGGGTTTTCAAATGTCAAATATTCTGATTCTGCCACGCCACTGCAAAGCTTAGTGGGACTTCTCGTTTAGGTATTTCATGCTTTCATTCTCTTCTACACCATAGTTCCTTCTGCCAGAGTGTTTCTCCTATACCACCTGCCACTCCTACTGCCTCCTACCATCGCCTGAGAAGTTACAGCACAGGAGACCGATGCAGAGAGCAGAGTGTGAAACACACTCCGCTTATAACTGACAAAGGACTAGAACTGTAACTGAGGTTCAAAAAAAAAAAACCCCGTTTCTTTGACGCACACGTTCTTTCCATTTCAAAATATCTTTTTGTGAAAATCGATACTTTTCACAACCTCACAAAAATATTTTGTAAAAGAAAAGAAAATCCAAACAATAATTTTCTCATTAAAAATAGTTGGGACAGATCTCTCAGTCACATCTCCTTTGGTGATTTTGAGAAAATACAGTCTTTCTTTACTGATGTGTAGATTTACTTAGTGAAAGATAAAATAAGAAAATATAACTTTCAGCATCCTGTGTTTCCACTACCCATGCTTCTCATTATTGGGAACATCAGTGTGAAATCCTTCCAGGTAAGAATCCAGTTTCTGTATTTCATGGATGCACAGAAGTGCACTCTACAGAACATAAGGTGTAGAGGCCATCAGCCTCCTATTTTAATGGATCACTCTGAGATTAATTCTATGGAATGTTTTTCCTAAATTAATTTTTGCTGAGACATGTATCCAGTTCAACCTCCTAAGTTGTGAGTAGAGTTGTATTTGGCCTACTAAGATGCTAAATTAATAATCACATTAACTAAGTAATTTTTCCAAGCCCAACTTCCACAATACTAAATTCTAATATTTTGTGCCAAGGAACACTTCCTTTTCTTCTAGCAATTTCTTAATTGCTAAAGAGTGAAAGTTCTTTCTATTAGCCTTACAACTGCAGTATCTGTAAATTCTACTTTTGTTTGAAACTTTAGCTTCATAAGAAAGATATCTGAAGACTCATGTATTTCAGATGGAGCTGACAGAGCTGAAAGCCAAAGAAAATATAACTGCTCTATTTCCAGTCCTCTTGGTACAGTGAAAGCACTTTATCGCCAGCCCAACAACCTGATATAATCCTGAACTGCAGAGATATGGTCCGTAGATTATTATTGTGTCTGTGTGGATCCAAGGTTGCTGTTTAGATGAAAATCAACATTTCTATATAGGTATGAAGCATCTAGCGCAATGGTAAACAGTAAGATATATCCCAGAACACAACAGCCCTTTTGATAGTCCTTTAATGTGTTGTGATTTATCTCATTTACCTCATTTATCTCTTCTTGAGTGATGCAGTGTTGGAAATGTTGTGACAGTTCTTCCTCGTACTTATCAGCTTTGGAGCTCCAGTTAATGCTATCACACTCAAATCTAGCAAGTTCTTGCTTCAGATTCTTTACAGAAATGTTCAAGCAATTCTAAAACAGGAAATAGACAAAGAAACTTATGAAACTCAGGAAATGTAATGATTTAACCAATCTAAGATGAAAACCATTTTGAGGGAGAACATGCATAGTCATTCCCAATGGGCTAGAGTAAACTATTAATCCTCCAATGTAACAAGAGCAAGTACACATCAGTTTCAATCACTAGTGTTTTGGATCAAAGTCACCGCTGACACATGGTATCTTCTCTGAGTAAAGAGGAATTGGTGTGCTCTAGTCCTTTACCACCTGGAGATTAGCTCCTTCCTGCTGTCAATCAGTTTAGGGAGTGTGAAGAGCAGACTGGCAATGCCACTAATCGAGGCAGGTCATAAGGGAATGTCTTGCTTTCTCCCTAGTAAACAAACACAGGGCAATGACAATTCTGCCCTGAATAAATAACTCCTTTCTAAAATGATATCCATTTTGCCATGCAAATCAGTCTGGATCCACAAATAAGGTAACACTGTTATTATATTTACTTTTTTGTTCTTTTGTTATCCTTTCTTTAAAGGAGAATAAATATGCAAAGCAACTTTTACAAAGTAGCAGTATTCTAATAAATAGATGTGGCATTCAAGAAATCATCAACAACAGGGCCTTGAACTGCCCAAAGAATACTAGAGAATAGAAAGTCGTGCACTTTTTTTTCCCAAGTGCTTATATGTTAAGATTAATTTCCTCCCTATTTCAAACCTATTTCAGTGTTTTCCAGAGTAAAATCTGTTCACAGACCACTAAAAGATTAAAACAAGGTTTCAAATAAGTTAATTTTTCTTTTTGCTTGGTAAAAGCAGGTTCATAATGTCAGTTACTTTTGAAGAATAAGTTTCATCGTTTCTGGCTGTTTCATTTAGTTTGATGGCTGTATATATGCAAACTTTAAAATTTAAAAATCTAAAAATGACAAGTGTTATACTGTTATAACTGTTATATAAAAAGAAGATCTTAGTTCTGTATTTATTTTTCTCAGATTTTCCTCAGACTATTAATACATTTTTGTACATCTAGAAGTCAGTCGTCAGATAGCTCCACTAATCTTATTTTATATTTATCCTTGATTTCACAAACCATTCCAATTCTACTCACAGGTTGCTGCACTGCAGACAAGATGTCCACTCCCTGGGTAATAAGCAGTTTATATAGCTGTCTGATATATGCATGTTTCTCCTGAGCATTTACAAGGTAGGCTTTAGCATGGTGCACATTTTCAGGGTCATCGCATATTTCAGGCATATCCAGTTCTCCTGACTTTGATAGACATTCCAGCTGCAATATATTAAAATGAAAACCAGTGTGTGTTTAAAATAATACAAAAGAAAGCTTACATTTCCTTCCTTAGCCATAATGTATTACCCTTAACTTCGCTGATGTAGGTTTACGTAATTAAATTTATTCAGGTCTGAATTTTAAATTCTCCAAATTTCAAGCAGTTTTAGATCAAAAATTTTAATTCTGATCACCAGGTGGATGAGTGCTCTTCGTTTGCGGAAAAAAAATAAAAGACGACAGGCTTCAAAACCAAAGAGTTTAACTGCAACATCAAGAAGGTATAATTTAAAAGATTACACTCACTTCTTTTTTAATGTGATGGAATTTGACTGCCTTGTTGAAAATCTCATCATATTCTGTCATTGTGTCCTTTACCACTTGATGGAGACGAATAAGCTCACTCATTCTCTCAGAATTCTCTTTCACAGGAAATCCTTTCTGGTTTGTCAATTCTAATAATCTTATCAGGTACTCAAGCTCAGCATTCAGTTGCTATCAAAAAAAAAAGCACAAGTTACTCAAATTACACAAACATAATTGCAAGTTTTCCCTTACATTTGATGAAATAACCTAACAATGGTAAACTGCCTTGTGGAAAAATCAGTATCATCTTGTTTTTAAAACATTCTCCAAATCTCAGCTATCACCAAGAAACAGCCTTGGATCAAAACAAGTAAAACTGAGCTGTAGGGGAATGGCCGGCTGAATTGCTAAAGCTCAGAGACAGTATTCAGAGGAGGTAGGAAGCTCGATATGAGACAGCCCAACCTCTGACCAGCTCTAACTTGAAAGCACGAAGCTGATGCTCTGCTTCCACTTCCACCACCCCAACGCTTGTGTGTCACTTTGGTACACGGCTGATACCACACAAGACATTCTCGGGACACTGAAGGTAAAAAGTCTTCTCCCTTACCTTATAAACACACACAGACCCTTCCGTATGGAAAAGCAGTGTAAAACACAAAACACTGCAACCCCAGACACTCCGTCTGGGTGAATGTCAATCCTTACTGTACAAAAAAGGGCTTTTGATCCTGGCATGCACTTCACCAACTTGCTTTCTCACCTGATACTGTGGTTTCATTTGGTTAAGCTTTTTTTGTAGTTCCAGAACAATAAAAAGGTCACCTCCAAGGTCAACCGTTGGTGCAAGCTGGAGTGCTTCTTGAAGAATTTGTAATCCATGGGTAGTCTAAAAGGTAATCCAACATTTCAGTTTGTAAATAGTAAATAAAATTTAGAAAGAAAGAAAGGAAAGAAAGAAAAAAAATATTATTTACTACTTATTTATTTATTTACTAATTATTTACCTGTAGTAAATAAAAAAATAAAATTAACTCAAATCTAAATTTTTAACAAGAACCTTCCCAAAAATAAACACCCAAATGCTGTCATTAAATTTCATTAAGAGATTACCGGTGTAAAAAAAAAAAAGAAAAAAGAAAGAGATTCTGAATTTAAGTTCACTAATGTATTCTTTATATTTTTAACTATAANATTTTTCTCAGATTTTCCTCAGACTATTAATACATTTTTGTACATCTAGAAGTCAGTCGTCAGATAGCTCCACTAATCTTATTTTATATTTATCCTTGATTTCACAAACCATTCCAATTCTACTCACAGGTTGCTGCACTGCAGACAAGATGTCCACTCCCTGGGTAATAAGCAGTTTATATAGCTGTCTGATATATGCATGTTTCTCCTGAGCATTTACAAGGTAGGCTTTAGCATGGTGCACATTTTCAGGGTCATCGCATATTTCAGGCATATCCAGTTCTCCTGACTTTGATAGACATTCCAGCTGCAATATATTAAAATGAAAACCAGTGTGTGTTTAAAATAATACAAAAGAAAGCTTACATTTCCTTCCTTAGCCATAATGTATTACCCTTAACTTCGCTGATGTAGGTTTACGTAATTAAATTTATTCAGGTCTGAATTTTAAATTCTCCAAATTTCAAGCAGTTTTAGATCAAAAATTTTAATTCTGATCACCAGGTGGATGAGTGCTCTTCGTTTGCGGAAAAAAAATAAAAGACGACAGGCTTCAAAACCAAAGAGTTTAACTGCAACATCAAGAAGGTATAATTTAAAAGATTACACTCACTTCTTTTTTAATGTGATGGAACTTGACTGCCTTGTTGAAAATCTCATCATATTCTGTCATTGTGTCCTTTACCACTTGATGGAGACGAATAAGCTCACTCATTCTCTCAGAATTCTCTTTCACAGGAAATCCTTTCTGGTTTGTCAATTCTAATAATCTTATCAGGTACTCAAGCTCAGCATTCAGTTGCTATCAAAAAAAAAAGCACAAGTTACTCAAATTACACAAACATAATTGCAAGTTTTCCCTTACATTTGATGAAATAACCTAACAATGGTAAACTGCCTTGTGGAAAAATCAGTATCATCTTGTTTTTAAAACATTCTCCAAATCTCAGCTATCACCAAGAAACAGCCTTGGATCAAAACAAGTAAAACTGAGCTGTAGGGGAATGGCCGGCTGAATTGCTAAAGCTCAGAGACAGTATTCAGAGGAGGTAGGAAGCTCGATATGAGACAGCCCAACCTCTGACCAGCTCTAACTTGAAAGCACGAAGCTGATGCTCTGCTTCCACTTCCACCACCCCAACGCTTGTGTGTCACTTTGGTACACGGCTGATACCACACAAGACATTCTCGGGACACTGAAGGTAAAAAGTCTTCTCCCTTACCTTATAAACACACACAGACCCTTCCGTATGGAAAAGCAGTGTAAAACACAAAACACTGCAACCCCAGACACTCCGTCTGGGTGAATGTCAATCCTTACTGTACAAAAAAGGGCTTTTGATCCTGGCATGCACTTCACCAACTTGCTTTCTCACCTGATACTGTGGTTTCATTTGGTTAAGCTTTTTTTGTAGTTCCAGAACAATAAAAAGGTCACCTCCAAGGTCAACCGTTGGTGCAAGCTGGAGTGCTTCTTGAAGAATTTGTAATCCATGGGTAGTCTAAAAGGTAATCCAACATTTCAGTTTGTAAATAGTAAATAAAATTTAGAAAGAAAGAAAGGAAAGAAAGAAAAAAATATTATTTACTACTTATTTATTTATTTACTAATTATTTACCTGCAGTAAATAAAAAAATAAAATTAACTCAAATCTAAATTTTTAACAAGAACCTTCCCAAAAATAAACACCCAAATGCTGTCATTAAATTTCATTAAGAGATTACCGGTGTAAAAAAAAAAAAGAAAAAAGAAAGAGATTCTGAATTTAAGTTCACTAATGTATTATTTGTATTTTTAACTATAAATCTCTCTGTCTCAAACCCTCTGACAAGGGTAATAGGAAGTCTTTACGATAGCGTGCAAAAATGATTCAGGCACTAAGATCAGAGGACCCATACACTCAGTCTGTTTTCTATGATAACAGATGTCGCGGTTTAGTGCTAAGTTGCAGTAGACAAACAGCAGCAACAAACCTCTGATTCTACTAGCCTAGCTGGTGCTGCTTTTAAGGAACACTGCACACTGTCCCCGACAAGGAGGTTTCAATCCTCTTTTCTTATGAACATGGTTGGATTTAATTTTAGTAACTATTAGGACACAGTTTGGTTTAGCAACTATTAAGTCACAACAAGATGTTGCTTTTTTAAAGAAAACAAAAGAACCTAAAAAACTAAAGCACTGCTGGAATAGTATATGGACTAGATTAAAACTTTAAATTTGAAGTGGAGACTTGGACTTGTATGTGTTTGAATAAGGACAAAAAAGATGAAAAACATTTAATACTTCTTGTTGACTATCTGAATGACAGAATAGACTATGGGTAAGTACCTTACTGATCATCTCTCTCTTAAACGATACCTATAATAGTTGATGAGAAAGTCACAGACAAGCTAATAACAATCTAGAAACGTTTGCCACAGTTGCTTTCTTCCTAGCTTTTTTTACTTACAATTTTTAGTTGTTCTTTAAATATCCGGCATTTTTGCTTGATGGGTTTTACTTGAGTGATTTTAAAATTCCAGATTGCCCAAAGATCTGTCAGCTCTTTCTTTTCTTTACTCAGATTGGCAATGATATCTTCTGTTACTCGTACAGATTTTTCTACTTTTAATATTAAACTCTTATTTACCTGGCAAATGAACAGACACATTTTTTTTCCACAAATGTTTTTATAAAATACAATTAAACCCTTATAATATTAAAGTGTCAACAAATCTTAATAAAAAACAACTACTCTAGTGTAACTTTGTTGAAAACTTCCGGTACTCTAGGTGTCTTTAAATACACTGTTCTTTTAGAAATAGGCATAGTTCAACAGAATTTGTATGTTGAGGACATGGCTAATGTTAAATTTTAAAACCTAGAACAGGCCAGTAACGACTGAATTATTGCTATCTGATGGTTGTTTAACACTGATACAAAATAATTTCTGAATAGACAGAACTACCCAAAATGGCCTTTTGGGGAATGGCAACCAGAAAGTGACTTGGATGAAGAAAAGACCACTCCTTTGTGCTGATAAACGAAGCAGCACCAAAGCATGGGAGGGGTAAAGCGTTTGACATTTGAACGTTTAGTGTTTTTTCCTCTTTTTAACAGAGCCCATGTCAGAAACACCAGAAAACTGGTTAACGCTGTTTCTGCTTTTCCTATTTCAGAATCTTTCTTTTAAGAAAAGTTGTATTCATAAAGTATTTATACAATCTGTATCTTCCAGACACTTAAAAACTACAACCTAAGAATATCAGAGTAGCAGAAAATACAGTGGCAACACACTCCCAGGGCTTTAGAGAGCTAATATCTGAAGATATGTTCAGATTTTAAGTGACTGCAGGGCAACCTCATATTCACACATATTCAGATTGCCTTTACACTATCTTATCTGTGCTTGGCTACATCCAGCTGTGACAGCATGCACTTTAGCCAACATTAATTGCCTGAGCACCTTCGCTCCTTAAGTAGTTTTTTCCAGCTTATCTTCCATGCTGCTGTATGTTAGCAACACCAGCTCCCCCTTCTCAACCTAATGTGACTGTTCCCTAGTCTGTCCTGTAAAACCAGAAAGAACAGCTGGATATCCAGGCTGTCTACATTAATTGGGATCACTTCAGGAGGAGTGACTTAGGGAATGACTGCACATCTCAAATTATCATCTCACAAAGGGGTGATGGAAAGTTCAATAGAGATGCCTAGGCAGTGCAACCGAATCCAAGACACAATGTAAAGACACCAGGAAAGATTATCTGTAAGGAAGTAGCTCTAGCACCCATTTCTTTAGAAGAATTTCAAACTCAATTAGTAAAACCACTTCTTAGAGAAAGTGAAATAAACTTAATACTGTACTTGCACATATACTGCTTTCCAACATGAACAAAATGGATATAGGCATGTATTATATTTGTACACATGGATTGTATCATTTATTAAGGGCTCTGTCATTGTTAATCAGAAAACTTATTATGCCATTAGCACTCAAATAATACTGTCATATTTTAGAAGTATACAGCAGCATTAGTCCCTTTAAAATTAGGTACTGAAGAAATCACAATCCAATTGCCACAGAACTAGGATTAGACTTCATCACAGGCAAACGTCAAATATTCAATATGGTTTTTGAGATTTTACTCACCATATTTACTAAATTAATAAAATTGTAACCCATATTTTGAGTTGAAAAAATCTTCTTTATAGCCTTTTGCCATTGAGTATTTGCTGATTCCATCACAATTTTATTTTCAGCCTCCTTGTTTGTTTGTAGTGATTCTGATTTATAGAATGCCTTCAGAGTTTGAATATCATCATTTACCTACAGAAAGACATCAAATAAGCATCAACAAAAAATCAAAAATCAAGCTACTATAATCAGAAGTACACAGACATGATAAAATTGAATAGAAGCCTCTGAATCTTTTCCAGGTTTTAAGTTCTATCATCCTCCCTAAAAGCTATACAAAAATTAAATAATAAAAAAGTTTTAAAGAGCCTGTAAACCAGTAGATGGCAAGCAGAGAGGTGGCAACAATTTGTTCAATTTCTGTCATATATCATTACTTGGATATTATATGTGCCAGTGTATCAACGCAATGATTTCCACAGATCTGTTTAATACGAAGTAACTGGAGTTCGCAATAATCAGAAGTAGACACAATCCATCTTTCTGGAGGTTTATCTTCAAATAAATAAATCTTAATGGTAATTTTATCTGATAGCTTCTATTCCATCTTCAATCACTTTCTAAATACAAAACAGTAACAGATTTGTAGAATCTTAAAACAAGGATTACATCAAAATGAAAAATAACTGTCCTGGGCATCACTAGCACATCTACCAAAATTATGTTGGTATTGAACGGATTATGATTTCAGCTGGAACTGGTTTGTATTTAGTTTTTAAGGCCCTTTAGATGAACTACGAAATTCAGGGGAACTAGTGCAAGACAGCAATAAATACCTCTATCAACATATTATGTGAAATATTTTAAATATTTATATCATTAAAAAAACCAAAATCAGTACATTTAAGAGTCAGAGTACATACACACAACCATTTTTATTATGCATATGAGGGAGTGTATGTGCACAGGAGAAAAAGTAAAAGTGCAATTTAATACTTTCTACAATGGAGATCTAATGAGTAGAAAATCTGTACGTAGACTAGTCATTATGATGCACGGTCAATGATCAGGGCTGCTTGCCCTGATGGAACTGATCTCCTTCAACGTACAAAGGAGCTTACACAGACTTGCATTGCTTCCATGGCACAGCATCTACAGGATTTGCCTTAGCTAGCTAAAAGCTCATTTTTCACTTGTAAGATTTTCAGTCCAGTCAGAGAATAAATAAGTAATCTGTACCTCCGTCGCTGACTTTAAAAATGCCACATAAGTTTCTAGAATTTCTAATTGTGAACTAATTTTTTTTTCAACAGTTTTCAGTTCTTCATTCAGAAAACCATTTCTGCTAGAAAAAGCTGCCACCTGCTCAGGTTCAAACTCTTCCATATCTTTGATGATTCTTTCGGCTGCTTCCAGTTCATGTGACATTTCCTTTGAGGGTACAAGCATAGAACAATACGTATCATGACTTGAGACTTTTGACATCACATTGTTAATTTTCAGTAGCATTGCTTTCTTATGTATAATTCAATGATTTAGTTGAAGAAGAGATTATAATGGACATTATTTGCTGAAAATAACCATTTGCTTCCTCTAACATTTTTACACTAAAAACTATGGATGTAGTTATTAACATAACTATTTTAAATGGAAAAAAAACCCAGTAGCAATCTCGACATTCAGATTAAGGCACAGTGTAAGAATGAAAACAACGGAAGCATTCCATATGGGAACATCAATAGCCAGAACTGATACAATTCCTTTAATAAACAGTGTAGCCCATTTTTCTGAACTGATTCTCTTGAGTCTAAATCCCTCTTAGCTGCTTGTCAGACACTCAGTTCTTGTAGAACTCGGTGTCCACGCCAATGAGACTCCAGAAGCACTGGGTCCTCATAAGGTTGCTGCTGCTCTAATTGTTTTAAGACCTGCCCTTGTAGCACTTCGCCTCATGAATCTTAGTTCCACTCATGCCTTCATTCGCGAATCAGTAACCGCTTCCCAGCTCCAGACTAGTCCCCACCCCTCAAGCTAGACTAGACTGCATTCCCACCCAAACCAAGGTTCATACATGCAGCTAATCTGCAGAAATCAGATGGACATCAAATAGTGGGTCGTATCTACTAGTGCATCAACTGCTCAAACCCAGAAGAAAGTCACAGTATGCTGTCTCAGAAAGAAATGAGTTACTAACATTTCCATGATTCTGTTTGGATTCTGGTTTTCAGATTCACTGTCTTAACTCATAGCTTCATATATCTGTGTCTAAATACTTATCTGTGTTTATATATTTAACTCAATAATACTTAGCATATCTACCTCTGACATTCAGCCAAGAGTCCAAACTCTGGCATATCACAACCCACAGAAAGAATAGGAAGATGTTACTATTGTCAGGGCAACAATAAAGGCAACACCCTGGAATGCAAATATTCAGCAGAAAAGACACTAAAAACTGTTATACAGTTTTGTGGAACAAAAAGAGACTCTTGCTAATCTGGTGAACTTTTTATATTCTTACTATGTGCTCTCTCACGAATTTCTTTAAAGTGAGTTTTATTTCCACAGACACTGTACAGATACAGCTCTTGAGTTACATAAACTATTGCCTGAAATAAAAAAAAGAACTCCATAGGAGTAATAAAGTTTTAAGAACTCAAAAAATATAGGATACTGCTATATATATATATATACACTGCTTTTATATATATATACACACACTGCTATATTGTTCCACTTAGCCATGAAATATGCACCTGTGTCAAGACCACAGAAGGGATTCAACTCCTTTTAAGCCACTTTCATATACTGCAGTACTGCTGTGGCAGTTGGAAAGGCCTTGGATGCGACTGAAAAATAACCTCATCTTTCTAACAGAGCTGGGTACTGCAGTGCTCTCCTACCTTGGCTTCATTCCCAACATGACCCATGGCAACTTTACAGCTCCCTTCAAATTTTTTTTACCTGGAAACTACTTTTGTCTTTTTTGCTAATTAATCCCTTTTGTTTGGCATAATAAACCACAGGCAGAGTTTTCTGTGCCTAGGCACCAAGTTTAATAATTGTTTTAGGTAGGAGTAGCAATCCACATTGGAGGAGTCTTCCTATCAAGGGATGATACTGGGATCTTGAGCTAGAAACAAGTAACACAATGAGACAGAGACAATGGTGATAACCAATGATATAAGGACTGACTTGTAATGATATCTGTGTTTTTTTCATTGACTACATTATTAAACTAAAATATAGGCCTATTTTCTTTCCAAGGATCCATAGGAAACTCTCAGTCTCTCAGTTTCTTTAGAACTACATACAGCATGCATTTGTTCCTAAAAGTACTTAACATTATTAAAGCTCTTTTTTTTTTTTACCTTTGTTTGTTTAGCCAGTTCAAGGTGCTTATTCAAAACTCTTTCTGACTCAGACAAACACGAACCAATCTCCATGCCAACTGCAAGCATCAGGGTGATTTTTTTAATCGACTGCGATACCTGTATTAGAAAGCATTGTTTATATAGTTAATTTATACAAGTAAACAGTATAAAAACAGTATAAAACATCACTTGGTATAAAAAAAAAAGTGAAGTAACACTTGTCTGTTGGTGTTTAGATTATGTAATTTGTATAATCAGAGAAATGTAGGAATGAAAATATAAAGGAAGAAAATGCTACTGTTTCTCTTAAGAAAATTCTAACAGAATTTTCAGAACTTGAGAAAAAAAACCCACCTGTTCGTTATCATTTTATTTATAGTGCTTTCCTTTACCCAAAGTATCCCAAGCCTTGTTATTTCAATAAGGCACAACTGCATTATAATCTAGATATAACCTTGGCAGAAATACTTTTACTGTGCTCCAGGTTTTTTTCAGAAAGTACATTTAAACATTCTCTGCCAAGACAAGAGACATGTTTCTGTGCAGATACATGTACACAACTCCATTTCATTGCCACTGTAGGATTTATATATGCATGATGATAACAAAGGAGACTGAAGAGCAGAGGCAAATGATACCAGCTATAGTATGCATAGTTATTATTAGACAGGTGAATTCACATGTACCATATATTTTAAGAAGTGTCTGCTGACTGAGGTTCAAACTTTATTAAAGGAAGCTCAGGGGCAGTTGAATTTAGCACCAGATTCTTTGGGATACTTTGTGTTAGCAGAATTAAAAATGTTTTTCTTGGTAGGAATATAACAATAAGCACTGTCCACTGTAATGAAAGATCATGTATCATGATTCAAATCTTCAAAATGTTCTCTAATGCAAGACCGGGTGCAAAGTGATTAGAAAAAACTGCAGAATGAAACCATATATCAAAATTGGGGTTTACATTTTGAGTAAAAATTACCTGCACAATGGAAGTTTTAGCTTAAAATTCACAATATGCTGGTGGCATAATTTCTACAAGACCAACAGCAGCTATCAGCAAATCTTTTAGTTTCTGCTAAAAGCAACAAGATTTTCACTGTGTTCTAACAGCACGAGGCCTCTTCTACATAAATTGTGTGCAAAGGGACCATTTTATGGCAAATTAACTTCCCATTTGATTCAGAATAGTTCATTATAAACATCATGAAAATATTATAAAATATCAGAGTGTAGACTTAATTATTCAGTCATTAAATCTGATTTACTTTTTTTGGTCTATGCTCTGGGATTTCCTTCATATGAACCTTGTTAAAAGAGTATATTTTTTTAATTTGAATTCACATTGGAACCTTATTTAGGAGCTATTGTCTGTTCCATCTCTGAGAAGTCATTAAAAAGGTCTGTAGTACTACAGACCATTCAATGGCCTAAAGAAGGTTGTGATGTCCTTGATGCATCAGTATCTTAATGAATAAAGGGAATTTTTATAGTGAACAATATCTACGCTCCTTCAGCCGTACTGAAAATTTGCTTTGGTTCACAGTCACCATGCTTATTAACCCTCAGTTTATTTTTATCTTCACCCAAATGAATCAGAAGACACAGAATCAGTATAGGAAACCTGCATGCAGATCAGTCTTGAATGCTCAACTTCTTTTCCAAAAGAACAAATTATAATAGTTCATTACCTAAGCAAATCCATGCTTTATTGAAGATCACTGGTAAAACGTTCTCATGGAAACAGCTGCATTTTTCAGAACAGCTTTAGGTTCATTTGCACTGATAACAGCATTCTAACTACAACTGTGCGCTCTCTAACAAACCAATATGTTATTTGTAATTATTTGAGTCAATTTTAATATTCACTTAGCTAAATTATGGAAATGCAATGCACTGCTCATAAATGCATTAAGAAGATGACATGTTATGATGTACCTTATTTAGATGATCTTCTAGTGAGGTAGCCCATCGTTGTTTCTTCAAAGTAAGTTCTTCATAATGTGGACATTGTCTGATTAATTGATCTACTTTCTTTTGAACATATTCCATCATTTTCTGAATTCCTGTGACCCAAGAGCTAAAATGGAAAAGTAGAACTGCTGTTATTTCTCATTTTTGTTCATCAGGCTGATAATGATTTTTTTTTAAAAAAACAGCTTTTCTGTTGATTTGTATGACAAGTAACTTATGAATTGTAAGCTGTGACCCTTAAAAGAAAAATAACTAAGAGTAATATTAAAATGAATCCAAGCAAAATTGATAATGAGTAGAGTACAGGGATGACATTTCCAAACAAATAATTTATCACCAGTGCATAAATTAGATTCACATGCCAGATATCCTGATTCACTGAAATACCACACTTCACAAATAATTCTGACTTTAGTTATACTATCTAAAGACTAAAACCATAAATGGAACAGCCTAAAAAGAGTGAAAAATATATGGCGTATCAATTCTGCTTTAAAAAGAATGTTTTCTTTGGACTTTCAAATATTTCAGTGTTTTTACAGTAGTTCAAGAAAGAATGTCATATACATTCAAAGTTAACATTTCTTCAAAGATGTTTTAACCAGAGAAAAGACGACATCAATTTACAAAACAATAGCTTGCCTTATAACTTAAAACATTTAATATCACAGAAGCCATTCACAATCTGAATAGCTGAGGCAGTCCTCTTCTAATTGTAAAGACGTTACCACATACAATTAAGATCTGAAATTTTGATATAAAAAATTGAAATTCATTCATCATAAGAATTTTTGTAAGACAAAAATGTTCAAAATATTTTTTCATTACTTCGGTTTCATTAGAAACTTACATTAATACAGACACTTTATTCAAGGCTTCCTCCTTTGTCCTCTAAAATGAGAGGAAATTTTCTCCTCACTTCAGATCAGGCTCAGAGTTAAATTTGGCAACCTCCAAGAAAAATCTTGTTCTACATTACTAACATAAACTGTGGTATTAGTAGACCATTCTGTTCAAATCTAATACAAGAATTGGTCACAAAGAGAAACCAAATTTTTAGTCCATTTTAGAGAGTAGGTGGTTTTAAATTCTGTAAATTACTCTCTCAAAAATTATCAACCTGTTAGTTTGTGCTTAAATTCTAAAAATGCCACTCCACTATTTCAGTATTCCTTAAAAAAGTTGTGTTTAAAAACTTCCAGTAGCAACAATTCTTGAAAAAAAAAGNTTCTAGTAGCAACAATTCTTGAAAAAAAAAGCAGTAAGAGAACAAATTTGTAAGTTTTGAAAATTATAATTTAGATCTCAACAAAATCTTTGAAAGTATCATTGCTTTGCTGTGAGTTAACACAATAAATTTATAACAGCAGGAAAATGAAGACTGTTCTTATAGGCCAGCTAATTAGCTGGCAAAGTAACAAAGATTCGCTTAATGGGCAAAACTTACTGATTACATATTTTTTTTAGAATTAATACATATAAATTTTTGCTCCTTCTGTTTTTCTAGCTGGCTTTAATTTAAAAATATGAGACCTCAAAAATCAGGCTTACCAATATTTTCATTCTGAAACACTCTAGGATTGCAAGAAAAAACTGCCTTCTGTCACTTTTCTATAATATATTACTCCTCTAATGTGAACATTTTCAGCATTTTAATTTATTTGGATTATCTTTCAGTATGAGGCTGCAACATGCCTCAAGAAGATGTGAAAGTAGGACAGAATTAATATAATATTTCTCCATTTTTACTGTGAGTTGGATTTCCAATTATGTCACTGAAGTCAGTGTCACTAGCCTCAAACATAGTCCTCCCTCACTGTGAGGGTATCAGGATTAGATTCGTAAATCATAAACTACTAGAGCTATCTCATCATATGCATGCAAACTGCCTGGCCTATTTTTGTGTACTCTAAAAATGAAAATAACGAAACAGTGTGGATACAAATCTCCATCTACATTTTAATTCCCTTAATGTTCAAGCAATCTGTCTTCTCTCAGTGCATTTAAACCAGTACTACACATGGCAGCCACTTCGATACTGCATTAAAAATGCATTTTCCAGTAGCCTCTTTCAGAGGTTACAGTGCAATTCAGGGCATCATTTCACCAAAATCAACAGTGTCACATATCCTGAGCAAGGTCAGATGATTCCTTCTCTTTATTAACAAATATATTGTCCGAAAAAAACTTGAGAATCTGGCTCCTTTTTTTTTAAAACTAGTAAAGTCATGCAAGTAGCAGAGCATGCAACACCTTCTCTATCACAAACGATGAAGAAATTCTAGAATTACTGTTCTCCAACTACTCCTTCAGGGAGCTGGCAACTATTTTCAAATTCCACACAGATTTCTACCTGCTGCCAGGCAGAGCAAAGAAGTTTTCAAAAAGATACCTAAACTTTTTCACATCCACACCTTTCACCACCTTCAGATGGTGACTGCCCCTGTCCCTCAGGTTTTCCAGTTCAGTTAGATAGAGCAACTGGAAAGTCTGTGAGGGCAGTTAAGACCACCAATGAATTGTGCAATAAAGGGAACAAAATAGTCATCGGGATTTAGTCTTGATAAGAGTTCTCTTTTCTGGCCAAATCTTCCTCCTTTGACCCTCAGCTGTTCATACAAATCTTGTCCCATGTGGGTTAATCACTGGGCTAAATACTAGCCAGCATTTAAGGATAGCACAGTGGCTTATTCATGACAATGAGAGGCCCCTCTCTTTCCTCTTCCAAAACATGAACCTTTCTGGGGAAAATTAATATTCTAGAATATAACACCTTACAGCATTTGCTGACAGAACTCACTGTGTCACTATCACTGTCTGGGAGAATTCTGGGCATCCCTTAAAGCCATGAGTTAGGCAAAAAAGATGTAGATTTGGTGTACAAAAAGTTGAATGCGAGTCAGGATCATTCTTGTGCATTGAAGACTAGCCCTGTGCTGAGCTGCATCTGGAATAGACTAGCCAGCAGATCGCTCCCCTCTGCTAAGGACTTGTGAAACTGTGTCTGGAGGCCAGTTTGGGTCCCCACATTTACAAGACGGACGGAGAAGCTGAAGTGAATTGAGCAGAGGCCACCAAGATGGTTGGAGACTGGGGCACATGATGTACAACGGGGTGCTGACGGAACTCTGTTCAGAGTAGAGAAGAGGTGAAGAGATGATCTAATTGCTGTCTTTCATTATCTATGAGGAAGTGGGGTTATACAAAAGACAGTATTAGAGTCTTTTCAGAGGTGTACAGCAAAAGGGCAAGAGACAATGCTCACAAGTTGTATCAACAGAAATTTTGGCTAGATAAAGGAAAGCATGTTTCACTAGGACAGTGTTTAAGCACTAGAATGGTTTCCCCAGAGAGATTATGGAACCTCCATCCTTGGAGAAATTCAAAATTTGGCCCTGAGCAACCTAATCTGACAGGCTTTGAGTGAGGGACTGCTCCAAGTGACCTCCAGAGTTCCTTGCCAGTTTAAATTATTCCATTATTTTAATCCTCAAGCCCGTGTCTAGAAATATAAAGAGTTCCACTGGCACAGAAGTGCTAGCACTACTCATTGAAATATATGGCAAACTGATTACATTTGGGCAATAAGGCCTGAAGGCAGCAGGGAAAAACCAAAAAGCCGCAATATTCTGTGTTTGTTTTCTTAGAAAGGGACTTGCTTATTTTTATGATGCAAGTAGACATTTAATGTATTTGAGAGCCTGCGATTTTTCACTGTTCTTAAGAAACAGCAAAACATATTTCTAGTGAGATTGCCTATTGATATTGTTTTAAGTTTCAACGTCTTTCTCTAAATCACTGCTGCTTCAGCTGTAATGCTTTGCCAGTTTTAAAATTATAATGCCTTCTAGGCAGAAATCTTACCTCCTTTATTTATAGAGTATCTCGAGCAGCGCTTTGGCACACAGGAGGTCTGCCTGTGCATTACTGTTTTTACTGAATTTTACCACAAATGGGTGATTTTGACAAACTCATCCCATTCTTCTTGATGCCTACCAATGATATCTCAGTATCCCACTCCTGATTTGGACTCTTTAAACTTTGTTTAAAAACTCTTAAAGGAAGAAAGAAGATTAATGACCTGTTATTTTAGGGATTCATTTTATCAAGGTCTTTAGCATTCCTAACATTAATCAATGCTGTGCAGACATAATTTGAAACACAACATCTGCTTCTGTTGAGGCAACGTCAAGTAGAACATAAAGTCCTAGAGAACAGCAGCATGCATTCTGGACTTATGGCCGGTTTAGGAATCAAAGTCTAAGTTTCAATGAGGAAAATCCCTTTCCTTTCTACTTAATTAAAATATCAGGAGATGTTGAGGTATTAACAACCGCTGCAAGGCCAACTTCATGTGTTCACAAAACAATTTTCTATTTGAATTTTCTGTTTCAGCCCTCAAGCCAACTGCATTTAGGATAACAGGTGATGGCACTTTGGATAAAATTTTTTGCAATGTCATAAGATTAAATGAAAATCTTATCTACACTTTCAGTTGATGGGTTGAAGCAAAGCAATTCAAATTTCAGGAATAATTAAGGACATCAGAATGTAATGGGAAGGTAGAACTAAAAGCTGACTATGAGCCAACCATCAGCCATGGTCATCTGCTCTGCCTTTGAAGTGGAACTCATTATTGTAAACGATCTTCATTCTTATTGCACCAGCATCCTACTATGACCTGAAAAGTAGGAGATATTAAGCCACTAAGACTGATTCTAATGAAGTCATGATTTACATCAATGTAAAAATCATATCTGTAGAGTACATCATAATTATAATTAACACAAACTTTGGAAGAAAGAAAAATATATTTCATTCATGAATTAAAACTATTAAGAAGTGCAGAAACTTCCTTATTTTCTGCACTTGGCTTAACACCTGTATTTTTGTCTTGCTTCAAATCACATTATAATTGCTGTAATGATGACTTTCAAAAAGGTCAAAAAGGATTAATTTGGGCGGTGGGAAGTGTTCATAGCCAAGGATATTTTAATTTTCATTTACATGTATTTACTTTTCCAAAATGCTAACTAAACTATCGTTTCTGAATGCTATTCTAACATACCAATTCCACTGCTTGACATCACTCTTGCAAGTAGCATGTAGTATTCCTAAAGATTTTTGTTAAAGAGATTGGTTTGTATAAATACCAACAGATAAGTAGGGCAGAAACTTTGAATTTCAGGTCATTTAAATGCACACCTACTTAGTTAAATACCCTGGCTCTAAATGCAGTCTGATTCTAACTAGTTGAGTTACAAAGCACCAGGTAAATATGGAGAAACGCAGCAGATACAAAAAAATGGAGGAAATACCTGTGAGAGTCTGCTTTATTAACTAAGGTTTGTCCTTTCTGCAAGGTAGTCGCTGTGCAATCTTTAATTTCTTCCTGTAATTCCTCGTACTTCATTATCAAAATTGGCAAATGTAAGCCTTCTGAATTAAAGATTTTCAGGTAATTCTCAATACCTTCAAGACCATCAAGTACCTGGAAAAAAAAAAAGCATCTATTGTCAATATTTCTCTTTAAAATGTGTGTGTATATTCTTTTACATAAATAGATAATCAATAGACATTTAATATTTGACATATTTTCATAAATGAAAAGCAGTATTTTAATTTAGGGCCTAAACTTGTTAATACAAGTATGGGCATGTAAAATCATGATTACTCTTGGAATTTAAAACTATTCCATTTTTTCAGTAATAGTCAGGCCAATAGTCAATTTTTTCAGCAATAGTCAGGCCAATCTGACATACTGAAGCAGAACTAAAATAACAAGTGTGATACAGCATGATTTCCACTGTAATTCTTTTATTTTGCTCTAGTTTTATTTCAGTTCAGTCTTTCTTCCTCATCCGCTGAACATAGCTTTGAGATTTTTTCAAGGAAATAAAGGATATAATCCCTCTGTGCATCCTCTGCTT
The DNA here is from genome assembly GCA_013400135.1 of Rhinoptilus africanus. NCBI lineage: Eukaryota > Metazoa > Chordata > Aves > Charadriiformes > Glareolidae > Rhinoptilus > Rhinoptilus africanus. The sequence goes on along the minus strand of VXBO01008211.1, from coordinate 1,415 downwards.
TTCTGCTGTCATCTGGCTCCATATAGTTGTCTTGCTTTCTAAGTCCTGTGCCTGTTCAGTTGTTTCTCTGTAGCTCCTTATGCTTTAGTAATTACCAAGATCAAAAAAGAAAGTAAAGGGGTTTTCAGCAAGGCTTCTACTCAGCAATATGGACCTCTATTTATTTATTTATTTTTACCAATACTGAATATTATCACCACAAAATCATTGACTAACAACATATACAAACCTGAAAATTCCATTAACAAGGAAAAGGAGAGTCTAAAAGGTTAAGCAAAATAAGTTTCACTGGATCATGCAGAGGTCTGTATTCCAATCCCACAGCTCCATGTCGAGAATGCTCCACCTTTAAGTCCCTCCTATACGTTCAGTTTAAAGTTTGTTATTATCTACGCTACCTTGAATGATTTTTTAAATTTCCAGTGGGACATCAGAGGAAAACAACTCCAGCATCTAAAGTACTTAAAAGATATATATGTCCTGGAGTTCAAAATCAAAGGTGAATTTTGAAGTAACTCGAGCGCCAAAGTACAAGATACTCCACAGCTAACTAAAAATGTGAATCTACAAACATACCGTACTCAGTAAAAACCTTATTTATTTACTTAAAGCTGTGGAAGTGAATGTGTTTAAGCTTTTGTCATACCAAAGCAACCTCAGACTATTCCACATGTCATTTCCCAAGTATTCTCAGAGGAGACCTATACAGAGATTCCCCTGCAGAAGGTCAAACTGAAGGTAACTACACAGATATAGAAATGGATTGATATTTAAAGAAAAGCTTAGCAAGGAATGTACATGATTACAAAAGAGCTTGCAAACATGCAGAAAAATATTACTTAACACATCCCATATATACAACAGAATGCAGCCAAACGTACACTTAAGAGCACAAAACCAATGATATGTTATACACTTCTGTGTTTATATTTTCCTGAACTCATTAAAAATGAAAATAACAATGAGATATGCAATATCTAAAAGGAATTCTCTTAGACTTAGTTCAAAACAACTAATACTCTATTTTGTTCATTTGCCCTTTACATGTAAAGAGAGTTCAGAGTTTCAAGTATACCCTGAGAACAACTGAAAATGTCTCTTTGGGGTTTGTTCACCCTTTCACACACCAGGTGTAACAGCATGCTGTGGGTACACATCTGACTTCATGCTTTCTTCAGCAGGTACTTCTGCAAGGCACAGCCCTATATTTTTTACATGCTTTTTTTACATGTTGCTAGTATATTTTAGTATGTTTAGTATTTTTTTCATATTGCTAAAAAAATATGCAACCAGCAAAATACAGTGTGATTACAGCTCCACCTGGTGCTTAAAACAAAAAATAGTCCAGGCAAAGTCTTTAGGTTGTTTTTTCAGCACATTTAATAGAGCCAAGAAGATTATTATTGGAGCTATCC
>VXBO01008208.1:0-55439 GCA_013400135.1 Rhinoptilus africanus | reverse complement strand
TCTGTGTGATTCTGTGATCCTGTGTCCACCCTCCCAGAGCCATGCTGCAGGATTGCACACCATCTCAGGCAGACTTGCCACCTCATTTCTCTAAGGGTCACATTTTCATCTTGCCTCTCACCCCTTCTCCCATCTGCAAGAAACAGAAACCTCTTTCTCTCTCTCTCTCTTGAACACCTGCCCCTCTGGACTCACCTTCTCCCCGTTCTGTTATTAGGAACAGCTAATCAGCCTAATGTTTACATGGTGAGAGCCAGGTGAGACATATCCCACCATAGTGCTTGTACCTCATTATGGTCCCAGAAATTCTAAAATAGTTTTGAATTGCCCTTTTTTTTTCAGGATAAGGACTCCCACGGTTGCTTATTCTGGCATTAATGCAGCTTTTAGCTGCCTGAGAAGCACAAAGTGCACGTACACAGTAGACAATCAGGTCCCACGTATTTATTTAGTAGATTAAAGATCTTATATTAGTTAAAAAGACACAAATGTCAAGGGGAAAAAGGACTGCAGGGCACAACTCTCAGAAATAGTCAGATTCCAATTACTGTAATTATATCTTTCAAAGGTAAGGTATGAAAATTATCACTTAAACGAGAGAACAAGGAAAGCAGAGAGAACAGTACCTTATTTCTCATCTTATCTTTGTCTCCATGCCATTGTACTGAATTGCCATGATTACATTTTGTTAAAATCTTTTCATTTTTCTCACCACTCTCTGAGGATGTAAGGCTGGGTGAACAAAGCAAGGTTATCAACCCAAATTCAATTTCACAAACTTGTAAAGGGAAATATTTATGAAAATGCAGACTTCAGAAAGAGAAGATTCCTGTCAAACTTTCCTTTTTTTGTTTGATAAGTGCATGAACAAGAGCAGATGCTTCAGTGCTGAGGTTGTTTTTTCTTGGGGGGGTACCAAAATTAAGGGCATAGAAACACGTCCCGTAGAAGGAAGTTTCATTTGTCAAAACATGGCTTCTTCTCCAGGTTTTTTCTCTTTCCTGCCTTCCTGAAACCTCCCTGAGACTTCTGGATCTTCCTTCTCTTGAGCAGTTAGAGGTGACTCCAGCTCTCACAGCTGCAATTATCTCTCACAGGCAGCATGTTCCTGCCTTGGCTGCTGCTGAGCATCGCACAAGCTCCTGTTTTCTTCCCAACTAGACAGTGTCTCCTGCACCATGAGTTACACTTCGTATAACCTCATCCTGTAAAATACCAGTGAGAGCAATACATTTCTCTTTGTCCTTTTTTTTTGAACATGGGTGGCACCAAAATAACTCAGCATTATTTTTTTTTCAGCAAACAGTTCCTCAACTCAAGACCTTCATCCTTTTCAACAGCTCAGAGACCTTCTGCGGACTTAACCCCACAAAGTGCAGAGCACTGAGTAGATTTCATGTCCATTGAGTATGCGGCAGCCTCAGTGTGAATGAGTTGGTCACAACCTGGCAATACTTTCCCTGTGGCAAAGCCATTCAGAAGAGAGTGTTTTCTGTAAGCCTCCGTTACTCAAAAGGAAATCACAGGCAGACTTGCTGTCATTTTCTCTCTTGGTTCCAGGACAGAGGCCTCCTGGCATAGGAGGAAGCTAAGGGAAAGAGACATGAGGACGGGGAGCATAATGATAGGGAGCAAAGAGAGGAAGGGGTGTGAGGGTTAAGGGATCAGACATGAATGGGAGGGTAACAGGAGGAGGCAGCCAAGCAAAGCACCTCTGGTAGCATCCATCATGCAAAGAAGACTTCTGGGTTGGTGGCCACTGTCTGACTGTGCCCCACTTGGATATGCAAATGGACAAGGGACAGAAGCTAACCCTAGAGGCCTCATTACATCCTCTCAAGGAAATCTGTTTTTCCTGGCACCACAACAGACAGCTTGATGCTGGCCCGGAGGAGGTAGATGATGATGTCCTGTGACTTGGGGAGGTCTTGGATAGGGAGGGCACAGATGATGAGGTGACTGCTCAGCAAGATGCGGTGGGGCAGCTGTAAGGAGGACAGTAACATCCTGTGCTTGGGGCAAGCGTGTGCCCAGTCCCTGCTCTACCTGGAGGTATCCGAGTCAGGAAGGCCTGGAGATATTACGTGCCCATCCCCTCTGCTCTGCAGAGGATTTTCCATGTATTTGACGTCAACTGCAAGTAGCACCAGGCCAGGCCAGTGGGAATCCTTGTGGTGGTACCTTATCCCCACTTGTGTCTGGGTAAGACCTGAGGGTGAAAGAAAGGTGAGAGCAAGGACAAGCATGCAGGGGTCTGCATGGGGGAAAGAGTCCCCTGCTGCTCTACATTGGTGAGTTGGGAAAATACCATCAGCGATGCCACCTGCAGAAACCCTCTGGTTTTATTTGTTTGCTCCCAAGCCCTCCAGAACACTTCTGGAGAATTCTCATCAACACATAACCTGCCGTGGAAATGGCACTGAACTTAGAACAAACACAGCAAGAAAGCTGTTTTGCTGTGAGAAACCTCTTCGGCTATATTGTTCGTATTTCTCTGCCTCTAGTGGCGGAAAAGACTTGGTGAGGTGAGGCAGCTATATGGATTGAGTTTCCTAATGCAAATAATTCGCAGGACTAGCAATAACCAAGACAGAAGGGGGGTTATTAACATTGCTTTGGACTTTGATGGAACAATTTGATGACTGATTTTCAGCCTCTTTTTGAAGCAGAAATTTGTAGTCATGAACGCTGCATTTCAAGGTAACCCTGCTTAAATTAAACCAGGCAGTGCTGAACTCTCCTTGGAACTTTTTAAATTAATGACAGAAGATTTTAGCAAAACCTTTTTTCCCCCTTCTAAACTGTGTTAAGCGTGGAATTAATGCTTCTAAAACAAAAATGTGATTTAAAAATTCAAAGTGTTGAAACTCATACAGAGCACTTAGCTGCTCCAGTAATGCTAGGCAACTCCTACACGCACAAGGTCAGGGTAATACAGGTCAGAAATGAAAAAATGCAGATAAAAGCTCAGTTATAAACTATAGACATAATGTTTCAAACAAGTAAAAGTATAAAAGTAATGTCTAGAATTTCAAGCAGACAAGAACCAGATGAGAAATGAAGTGCATATTTCGAACAACCATTTGAACAACTTCTGTATGGATGTAGTAGATTCTTGTTTGAATTCTTGAAATAAAGGATGTCTGTTTTCCGAGAAGCTACATTTTGGCACAGCAAGGAATGACAACCTTGACACAGAAATCTTTAAGTAAAATTTTCTGCTCTTTGTTTCCTGGAGCCCAGGCTTAAGGATAATGCAGCTTCCTTCCAGCCTTACCGTCTTTGAATCTTCTCATATAGATGTATGTATGCAGAGTGTATCTAAAGCTCTCCATCTAGTGGCAGTTGTAAAGAGCCGTGGCATTTTGCTCATGTGGTAGAGGTTTGATAAGATTGCTACTGAGCACTACTCGTGTATAGATACAAGGCGGCACCACCAACACAAAGCCCATCTCTGACCACTGTCCAACACTGCCTTTACTGACTGTCTCCTCCTGGCTGGGACAGGGGCACACACAGCCTTTTCCTGTTGACGGTAATAATTATAAGAGAAAAAAAGCCTAGGTATTAATCAACTTCTTCATGGAAGGCATTCTCACCCTACAAATGCCTTTCCTTTGAGATAAGCAAGTTCTCTGGATCCTTATTAATGTGGATGTCCAAACCCTGAAGATGGTGCAGGTGAGAGGATGAGCAATGTAGGGATGAGAGGATGACCGAAGTTCCTAGCCAGGTCTGTGGATTTGTGTCTCTAAAAAACACCTTCACAAGGAGAAGAGAGAGCATGTGGGGGAAGAGGAAAATGTGAGGAAGCTACAGGGAAAGAAGTAAACACTTGTCATCCAAACTCTTTTGTGTGTTCACCTTTAAACCAAGCAAAACATCTCTGCAGTTCCATCGTGGTCACCGAGCTGGTAAATGCTAGGTCTAGGGACATATCAGAGAGTGTAGGTTTAACATTTCTCCTTCATCTGTGTTTCCAAAGTCGATTTTTACACAGCTGGAGGTTAGCTCTGAATCAGTGACCAAAGTTAAGAGTGTATCCTGCTTTCGCTCCAATGACAACCAAGTATTCCCCATGGACGCTTGACAATTGTGGGCTTTCTTCCTCTCCAACAGAGTTCTCGCTGGATTCGGTGGGAGACACCACATATAAGGGGTGAAGGTCCTTGCAAAGCCATCTGCAGTCTTGCAGGCTTTTAGCCAATTTTTATGCATCTGATTGTTGGCTGGTTTGCAGATTTTCCAGCTGTTTGATTGGATTTATTATTTTTTTCCCCTCTGCTCTCCAGATGATGGATTTATATGCTGGCCAGATGGTCCCAAGCTGGGGCTGGTTTTCTTGCCTCTCTCTGCTTCCTTATTGTGCTGTTTCTTCAGAAGTCAGGTTGCTGTCTGCCAGTGTCTCTTTTCTAAACTCTGTTGCCTTATGCTTTTTCATATAATGATAATCTCACACCACCTTTACATGCCTGCATCACTAGCTTGATGCTTGACTGGCTGAGAAAGAGCAAGAGCAATGAAAACACTTGTACGTGTTGAGGAGCACAACAGGGTCCCATCTCTGCCTTCATTCAGGGGCAGACTGAGCAATAACTGGCAACTCTACCACAGCAGAACCACCTCCTTTCCCAGTCCTACAGGTGGGATCCACCTCCTTGAGATCATCTAAAAGTATGGTGTCGAAATTTGACATAGTCAGTGGAGAGAGAAGTAGGCACTCTGGAAGGCAACTCTGTTAGTGTGTCTTAACAGCCCAACCTAGGAGCTGAGGAACCTCCCTCAGGGATTTCTCTACTTTTAGTTTCTCTGCATCGGGGAAACTGGATTCCTTGATGCCTGGCTTTGGGAAGAGGAATGCCATTCTAGATGGCAGGGAACTTGATCAAAATGTTCAGAAAAGCTGTCTGGATGGCAGACAGGCAGATTTCTGAGCACAACTCTTTTTTAATGAGCTGTGCACTGTAAAATGAAAAATTTTATTCAACGTATTGAGTCTTCTGTAATTTGTTTCTGGAACTATATAGTAAGCATTTTTTCCTTTGCATAAAAATAATAGTTTGAAATAAAGACACAAGATATACACACCCATAAGACTTAAGAATGATAAAAAAGCAGTAGAACTTCAAGTATTATTTTTACACAGAAGAAACATAAATATTGGAGGTAATGTCAATTCAATGTTTTTTGGTTTTTTCTTACCACAACACAACCAGTGAGCAAGAAAGCAGATTGTAAATGGAACAAGAAAAGAAATCTATGCAGGTTATTTCAAGATTAAAAACAGCTTGGCCCTTCTGCCCCCTCTCTCCCTAGAGGAAAATAACTGCTCCTGAGGCAATAACATTTGGATATCCAGAAAAAGCATTACAAGTTACCCTTTACGGAACTGTGCAGAAGTGCATAAACAGGGCATGATTCAGTACATGGAGGCATTTTTTTTTTCTTGACATCAGTCTCTTCTGTCTTAAATGTTTGAGCTTTAGTATGATTATGTGGCTTGACATTTCCACTCTGATGGTACATAAAAGAAGTGATGCTTCTGAGAGGTCTCTCTTCTTTGGGGCAGAGTCCCAACCTTTCCTGCAGACGCACGATCCTTCCCTTTGAGCTATGAACACGTGTCCAAGCAGCAGATAGCTGCTGGGACTCTTACATGAAATGCATCCCGGCTGCCTTTTGACCTACTTCTGCTCCCTTTAAACTCAACAGAAAAATTCCCCTTAATTCTAATATGAGCGGGAACTAACTTGCTGACCTCCTCCATGTGCGTCTCTTGGGTGGCCTTCTTTCCTTGTGGACTCTGAGGAGGTTCCCTGGTCATCTTTCAGAGCTGAGACCTGTGGCAGCGTCCTTCAGATTTGATCTTCCAGTTTACAAGGGGCCACAACACAGCTTCTTTCACAATACACAAATTAAAAAATCAAAAAGTTGGGAAAAAAAAAAAAAAGAACAGGAGGGGAAGGTAAGGACATACACTGTCCTTCGGTCCCGCTGGCTGTCTATTGTTCATTTTTTTCTCCATTTTTTTCAACTGCTTTTTTTTATTTTACTTTCTTAGTTATCAAGATAATTTCTATATGCATATTGTTCATTTACTAGTTTCTTACCCTCAAAACATGCAGTTTTAATTTCAACCTGTGAATTAGTTGGGGTTTTTTCTTTAAAACACATGAAAAAGGAAGTGACAAGATCATTTGAGTTCTCATTTTATCCATTAGAAACCAGCAAAGAGGGAAGAAAATTCCCTGGAAACCTAAAGGGGAAGTGGAGAAGTATAACTGTGCCTAATTAGCAAGACACTGGATGAAAAGAAGAAACCAGGTAAAGTTCTCAACTGGCAGAGAACTTGCCTCATTAAAATCCACAAACATAGGGAAGGCAAGGAAGATCCTTGGGATCCAGGTTCACTGGAAACTCAGCTTGCAAAGCTCATGTGCCAGCCTTCAGTTTTAATGTGATTGTTCCTTGTAAACCATGCAAAAGCTGCTGATCGGTTTTGCACACAGGTAAATTATTAATGTGTAGCAACAAGGAAACCTCATGTTGTGAATCTGACTCAACCTGCCAAAAGATAAAGAATTTTTGTGTAAAGCAAGCAATTGAAAATGATGATTGTACATGAATACAGCTCATGCTTCTAAAAGTAAAGGATAAACATTTACCAAGTGGCTTCTTGAAGCAGTGAGTTAGAGGGTATTATAGCTGAAAACTATTTGATGTTTTACTGGCATCAAAAAACAGGTCCAAGTGCCCATCCCTGAAATCCTTGTAGGGTGCTTCTAATAATGGTTGCATATACAGAAGATCTGTGTTCACCTGGGAAATGTTAATGTCCCATTAGGGATGATGCCATAAAAATTAGTATGAGAGAATGAATTGAGTATAATAAGACATTCTGGACATTTTTCATATGGGAATCTCACCTTTGTGAAACACAAAAAGGGCAATTAAAAATATTTATTCAAGCACCTCCCTCTGGATATTGAAACATGAAGGGTTCATTATGCAATGCTGTAATTGCAGCAAGAGAGGACAATTTAAAGTAACTGAAAAAATTAATTTTGACACAAATGCGAGATTGTTCCCTGACTAGATAATAGTTATGCACATGGGAGGGAAAAAAAGCCTTTTCTAACTGCAATTGGATCTTCATTTGGAAATTAAAAGAAAATAGGATAATGAGCACATCTTGCTTGCAGAGCCATCCAAGAACGTAGTGGGCAGTTCTGCAGAGCTTTTGGTTCAGACAACAAAAATAAATTGAGAAAGAGAAGAGAATTTGTCTTAAGGTTTTGCCTTATGCATTTCATCACACTACAGAAAATGCCACTGGGAAAAAAAAAAAAGGAGGAGTTACCCACCCCTCATAGCACATTTCCCAAGTCATTGAGACCCTGGATCCTGCCCTTACCTTGTGGTTTTTGACCATGACAGCGATGCCCCAGTATTTACACAGCTTCCCAGGCACTACCTTGATCCTGGGGACCAAATACCACACGAACTTTGTGCTGAGACCACAGAAAACATTGTTCTTTTGAGTGCAAGCTTCAGAGCAAGCTTCTTCAAGAGACGCCATTCAAACGTTCATTCAAACGATGAGAAGGCTACCAGTCCCCGTCCTCAGGGAAATCTGGCTTCTTGTACTCTGTGGGGAGAAAGAACTGCAACCAGCCACTGGAAGCTGTAGAATTTTTTTCTTGAGTAAATATGAGCAGCCACATAGGGTTGGGGTGGGGTTTTTTTGCATCCTCCATATAATATATGCACAGTTTTGCTGAACCAGTAGAAGTGGTTCTTGTACTGGGTGATTAAATAAATGACAAAAAAAAAAGTCCAAATTTTTAAAAGAACAGCTAGGCATGAAGATGGATTCAGTTGCTTAAACACAGATGTCCAACGGTATTCTAGACTTCCTCCAGCACCTGACACATCTGCACATGGCTAGCAGATAGGTCACAGGATTTATGGGGCATCTCTACTTTCCTGGAGCCCCAGCTGGAAGACAAGCATGGTACCCAAAAATTATATCCGGTATCTATGTTCACACAACTAATCTCACACCAGTTCTCTGAGGGGGCACCTGTGGACAACTTTGGTCAATTCTTTATAACAGGCTAAAAAGGCTGATGAAACCAGCTGTTGCTAAAAATCTGTCTATATCTAAAGGATTATAAAATGAAAGAAAGCTTTATAATTCAGTAGTGCAGGATCTCAGCTTTCATGTTCTTTTATTTTTCTCAGAGTTGCCAAAGAAGAAATGTACTTACCCACAAAAGATGTTCATTGATTTCAGCATGCTGAGAGGTAAGACCCCAGTACGGCTCTCTGTGTTTTGTGTTTCACGTCATTTTGTAGATAGATAGGCAGTAAAGAAACAAGGTGTGTTTTGGCTAGGGAGGATGGAAACGGAATGCACTAACCCTGCAAGATTTAGTTGTTTGAGGCAAAGATTCCCCGGTTGGCAGAGGGGTTTGGGTTCTCCACTGGTGGGTACTTACAACGCACGCTTTGTTCCCTGATAGCCTGACGTTTCCAAAATTTACTTATTCTGCCTCCCTCAACTCTGTGCATTACCCTTTTGACTTTCTGAAGAGCATTTGAATAGAATGAAACAGCCTTGTTCCCAGCGTGATCACAGTTCTCATGATGAGCACATCACTTCATCTGGTGGTAAGCTCCTGGCATCTTTTAAAGGACACAAACCAAATACCCAACCCAACAACAAAAAGAGAACAATGGCTTAAAACATGGGAATAGAAAATTTTACTGCTTCCCTCTCTGCCATGATTCAGCAAATGATTTCCTAGCTTTTACTCTAACCTCTGTATCCTAGTCAAAGTTAGATGACAACTCAGAGTGGAACAAACAACACATCCAGTGGTTCATCCAGGATTTGTGTACACCAAAAAAAAATATTTATAGAAAAACTGCTAAATATTTGCAATCTGTTTTTCTCTCTGTATCACTGAAAGTATTTTTTCAAAAATCACTTCCTAAAAATATATATAAAACTACAGTTTTATTGACTCCGCAAGAGTATGCTTTGTTTTCCGAAAGTTTCTTTTCCATTTGTTTATAGTTTCTCTGTCTTATCTCAGTCATTTCCAAGGATCTGAATCTTCTCCTGTGTGAGAGCAGGCTCTGAGTGGAATGACAGAAAGAGAAGGAACATAATGAAGTATCCTTGAAATGCCTACAGGCATTGCCCCTGCAAGTGACTTCCCAGGTGACTTCAGCAAATTATACATTATAAACAATTACTTCTATTACAGTAACATACAAAGGCAGTAAGCAAAGTTGAGAGCCTGATGGCACAAAATACTGGTAAAAATAACAGAGCAAAAGCTTTTTTTTGACCCCAAGAGCTATCGTCTTGCTGGGAAAGGGAGTGAGTTCTCTAATTCAAGGAAATAGTTTGCTTTTAACCATTCTGCATAAAAAGTGGGTGGTAATTGCTTTCTAGAGAAGAAAAAAATTGGATTGTGGTCCAAATCCTGAAGTAAGAAGAACAGAGCAGCATCTTTAGGAGGAAAGGCTTATCCAAATCTTGCTACATCATCATAAATTCATTAATGAAACAAATGCCTCATACTCACTAAGGCTTGACTGACTTTCTCTGAGTCTGATAGTCTCCAAGCCACTCGTATTACCTTATCTCAGCTGTCATTATTCAGGACAGCACTTCTTGTACTTCATCTTCTAAATAACAGCCTTGTGTTTGATGCTGTTGATTATATTATATTGTAATGCTTTGTTTGGGCTTTTGATTATAAAATCACATCTGTGTCTTCTTATTGTGTTTAGATTAGAGAAAAGCAGTTGAAAAAGTAAGTTAGGGAATAGAATCATGCAGTTCAATGAACAAACAAATTAAAGAAAGCACCTTTACAAGAGAAAAAGAACAACTTTGTTAGTCCCCATTCGGAACATTAATACAAAAAAGTATGCAGTATGAAAATATGTGGAAATTTGGGATGGATCAAAACTGTGGATAAGTAGAACATTCCTATTTACTGGGATTTAAACCTCTTCCTCTCCCATTTACTCAATGGTTAAAGAATTCGTTTAGTATGTAAAACTGGGTTTGGATTGCTTCTCTGCTCCAAAAGGACAGGGTCCTTGGATCTTGCTAAGTGAATGCCCCGCTGTCTTGTATTCCAGGTTGAGCGATTTCCTACCATCTCCCATGAAAACTGATGAGTCTTGGCTCAAGTACTTTATTCACCAGGTTGAAGGGAAAAAAAGTAAAAACAAGTAAAAAAGAAAAAACACACTCTACATGCATGAATGAACCTATAACCTCCCGTACAAACCACCAAAGGAATAAATAGGGTTTCAAGCCTGGTTTCCAAGAAAGCGTTCTTGCTTATGCAAACAGTAACTGCCCCAGTATGTCTGCCCTGCAATATTTAAAGCCCTGTTCTTGGAGATGGGATGCTCAGATTTAAATGTATTAGAGAGCAGAAGTATTTCTACTTAGATATCCTGCAGCCTGGGTGAGTGCCCTCACCATTGATCAAGGAGGATGGTGATAGCTACCTCTGTGCTGCTTTTGTAGAAGAGGCTTTGAATTGCTTTGCCTTTATTAAAAACAAAATTAAACCATTTTGCCTGTACTGAACAAAGCTTTTTTTTTTTCTTTCCCTTTCTTTTTTCCCCACTGCATTCTGTTTAACAACAAAAACAGTCTGTTTTCTTTTCAGCATCATCTCAATCAGTTAGCTCTCTTGATTTGGGTTCTGAAACAAAACCCAATTATTCACTCAGACTTTATTCATACTGGATCAAACCTCCAGTCTGGTGCACAAATGCCAGCCCTGTGGAACAGGGATCTGCTCTGGGAATTGTGGAATAGAGGCAGACTTTCTCCCACCATCCTACCCATCTCTTTAGATATTTCATCGTTGTTTGCTGTCTATAAGCAAGCAGCTTTCCATCGCATGATAAAAACCATAATGAAAAGCACTTCACAATGCTGATGGAAAACTATTTGAAGCAGGAGCCACGTGGGCTCTCAACATCAGAAGAAAGGAAGATTTGAAGTGTTTGCTAATCCTTGTGGACCTTTTCATAGGGCCAGTTTCATTCATTGACTAGAACAAAACACAACAGAAGAAGACTGTTAATATATGTTAAATTCTCAGTCAGCATTCTGCAGTACAGTTTGGTGAAATCTGGCCATTTTGCCCGATAATCATGAAGTTCTTCAAAAACGGGACAGGAAAAGCTGACCTCACTATAGTAAGCAGAATAAACCAGTTATACTTAGTCTCGTTGGTGTTTATAAGAGGTTTTAGCTGGCTTCCTTCCTGACTGGCTATAATTGGCACAAACAATTTCCTTCTTTGAGAGCAGCTGTCACTGGTGTAGTTTCTCTTAGGGCCAGGAATGGAATAAAGCATTTTTCCTCTCGAAACATCCCTCTTCATGTGTAGGCCTATAAACAAAGGGTAACGATAACCAGACATTCATCAAATTGTGGGAAGGCGATTAGTGGGTTGCCACAAGAATTAGTGTTAAGCCTAGGTATAATTAACATCTTTAGTCTCTTCCACAATCTAATAAAATCTAGCTGCTGGAAAAACTTTTTTAATATTCATGCAATTTTCTAATTTTCTTACTTCATAGTGTCAAGGTAAATATTGTTAGACCACCTACAGCAATTCTTTTTTACTGTGGATTTTTCTACGGCTTGAAAATGACTGACTTCGTAGACATGTCCGTCTATACTGGAAAGCAAACCAAAGTAGATTAAACATAACATGACAGTGAAAGAAGATGCTGCTATTTAGCACAATTCAAAACCTGCAAGTCCAGAGGGGCCACTGTGCGTGAGCCTGACTTTTATAGAACTGAACCAAAGGGATTTTTCTGAATTAGGAACAGAGAACATAGAACCAGGTAAGATATGCTGAGCTGATGAGTCCATCTTGGGTTTGTGGACAATTAGACCAGATATTTTCTTTTAAAACTTACGAGGTTCTATTTCTAAGAAAACAATCTTGTGTCTCCTCACCATTTCTTCTGGAAATCTGTCCCAGAACTCCATAGCTCTGTCATTAAGAAAATTTCCTACTCCAATTTATTTGCGTCCAATTTATGACCATACCTTTGGAGGCTGACCGTAAGTTTCTGAATTAGGAAAGAGAGTTTACTGTGAGAGCTTCCTTAGAGGTCAGGTTCTACTTGCAGTTTAGACTCTGAAAAGCTTGGGGCCAAGCCACAAAAACTTACATTGCATTTTTCACAGGTCTGATTTTGCTAACTTTGCTTTATTCCCATATTCCCATAGCTGAAAGTGGGGAGAAATATCTCCCTTATTAAAGCATTCCAAAATTTTGTATAGGAAACCTTAAAATATGTGTTTGGTCAATGAGAACAACATAGCATTGGTTTGTGCAATTTCATACAGAACTAAACCTGCAATTAAAATTTAACATCAGGAGGCAAATGTTTTAGATCATCTAAAAGAAAAAGCACGCAAAAGCAGGGGTGCAACTTGTATTGACGACAAATGAAGATTTCATAGTTTAATTATGTGCTAAAGAGTCCATCAGCTTAACGAAATATAAAATCAGGTTAATGAGTTAATAAGGATAACAAGCAAATACGTTATATTTTACCTCTCCATAAAAAGAAAGTGATAATTAAATGCATACCATTATAACAAAAACATTTTGAAGAACATTTGGGGTTTTGGGAACTGTTACACCCCATCCCACCAATGATTGCTGTTGTTTGAACTAAAAAGCCCTATATGCGTCATTCACGATGTCTTTACCAATGTTTGGCCCAAATACAGGTATTTTTACGTAACTGGCAACTGTTTATTTAGTGGTCTTGCTAAAAACAGAACCTACATAAAATATGTACAAGTACAGTGCCACCTCTAATGTATCAGAAAGATGTAAACATCTTAAGTCCAACACATGATTTGCAAGACTTAACTTGGACCTCAAATGTTTGTAAATATGGACACAGTTTACAACTGAGGAACAGCATTTACCAATGGCTAAGAGCAAGGCAACGACCAGAGAAACAAATGGGAAGAATTCTGGTTAATTATCCATAATGAATGAGAAGAATAGCCAAAAAGAACATTCTAGTGCGGAGCAAAGCCAACATAGGAATAACCACGAAATTGTAGTTATTAATGGTAAAAAAATATGAAAGTGCCTAGATTGGAAGAATGTTACAGGTACCACAATTTCTTTTTCTTTTTTTTTTTTTTGTCACAGAATATGGCTTTTTTATTATTATTATTCATATAAGGGGTTAAAAAAAAATCCCTGAAATGCATTAATTCATTTTACTGGAATGAGTTTAGAAGCTGAGGAGGATGTTTGATGGTAAGTTTCTATTAAGAAATTTATGAGGTTGAAATAATAGCACAAATGATTTTTTTAAAATACCAGTAAGGTCATTGTCCCCTATTTATGCTGAAAATATGTAAGTTATATTTGACAGATAGAAGAGGATATCCAAATACATTCTGATATGTTTGTAGTGAATATGTAATCAATATCAGTTGGGGCATTAAGTGACCTATCTGAAGACACTTTCGAGATTTTCTCAGGATAATACCTTGGAAATCTGTTCATTTTCTTTCTTTGCCAGGCCAAGAAAGTTGTGAGTGTAAGAATGTTAGCAAATTACAACCAAGCTTTTGTTTTGTAAGGGTGTCTTTTTTATATTAGTGCTAAAGGATTTTAACTCTTAATCTCTGCTTACATAAGCAGAGTTTGTAATGATTTTTGTAAGCCTGGATAGGGCTGACTCTAAAAAAATATCGAGTGGTAATTAAGTTTTATCTAATCCCAAACAAGTCTGATTGTTAAATCATTTTATGTCAGCACTGTTCCCTTGATGTTCATCGTGGCTTTACCTCCTGAAGTATTCAGAGAGAGAAACTACATTCTTCATTTTGCAGACAGTAAGATTTTTGTGAGATTCCACTGATCATTTCAGTAGCCCTTATTTCTTCTTCCATTTATCTGAATATGGTTAACTGCAATTAAACCAGAAATGGCTGCAAGGCTTTGTAAAACAATGTTAGCACTTTACCTCTACCAAGAACATTTTGTGCAACATACTCAAGGGTGCATTTTTTTTTTTCATAGCCGTATCAGTTCTGACTGATGGGATGCAGCTCCAGAAATGGACTCCAAAATTTATGTGTCTGTATGTGTGTGTCTATATTACAGTCAATAGCACCTAGACACCTATTCATCTCATCCTTAAATGAGCCTCTGCAGACTCAATTTTCTGTAAGGACCTGATCTTTGTTGACTATACTGGGACCTCAGCAATCCAGTTCACACTGAGGCACATGCGTTCTAGATGCTTAGATTTATGCATGTGAATCCACATTTTATACTACATAACTGGCTACTACATCAAGGTCTTTTCTTTCATAAAATCGTAGAATCATACAAATTATAGAATAATTCAGGCTGGAAGGGACCTCGGGAGACTTTTTGTCCAGTCTTCTGTTCAAAGTAGGGTCTGCTTTGTACTATTCAAGGTATTAGAGCAGTCCAGGCTGTCCAGGGCTTTATCTAGTCAGATTTTCTTCATTTCTAACCGATGAGCTTTAAGCAGTGGCCTTCACTTTTGTACAAAGCCCATTCCATTTCTATTTTTCCATTTCTGTCTCCTTGTGTGCATTCTGGAAGGCATTCCAGTCTTTCCCTCAGCTTCAATTTCTCTTTGAACTTAAATATAATTTCTAAAATAAAAACGCTATCTTCACCTCTAAAAAAATCCAATGGTGTATTCACTGAAAGCCTTGGTAAGCTGCTCGTTAGTTTCTTAAATTTGATGAGTTTTAACTTCCAACATTTATCTAACCGTTTCTTCAAATGATGGATTTGGATTGGAGGAGCCTTCCAGAAGCAACTTCCAATTCCCTTTTTGAAAACATATACGAGTATAGTATACTGTTTTATGCTATGTTTTGCAGACAGAAATCCAGTTCACCATTTTATTGCCACTCACCAGGAAGCAACTTCATCAGGTAAGAGTGGAGGGCAAAGCACATCCATCGGGCTATAGCTGTGGAGTGGTAACTCAGCAAGGCATTTCTGGAGCTCTTATTCACACTTCACTTTTAGTGAAGAAAAATCCCTGTAACACAGATGTCACTGCTGTGTATATCACTGCCAAAAATGTCAACAACAGCTAAGCATCCAGGCAAAAATTACCAGGATGATGAATGGTCTCAAGAGAAAGATTCGCAGGACAAGTCAGAAGGACTAAATGCAGATGTATGGTTTGTCTAAGTGACATCTAAGAGAGGCTGATCAATGGCTTCATGTGGTTTCTTGCAGTTGTATGGGTTGAAGAGCCTTTCTGTCGCAGGCTTGGACAAAAATAGCCTTTAATGTGATGATTTTTCTGCTTCTCTGGCAAATGTTTACATACGTGAGAATGAAGTGTGTATGTGGGTAGTGACTGGGAACATGACTGCATGTTCCTATTACTGCTGTTGCTTACAGCCTGCTTTAAAGCCCCACCAGCACCCTGGGGGCACCGACGGGCCCGACTGTCCTTGCCCACCCCTCTGGGGGTCCCCACTACCCTGCCTCTTCTCAGGACCCCATGTCAGCCCCCCAAGGTCATCAGCCCCTGCCACAGTGATGCCACAGTGTGGCTGGTCTCCAGCTCCCCACAGCCCTGCCCTGCCCATCCATGGGTCCGTATCCCAGCCCAGCCTCAGCCTGTCCCCATCCCCATCGAGGTGCCTGATGTCTGGGGCTAGGCTGTCCCGGTGCCCTCGCTGCTCTGCTCCTGGCTGGGATGCTGGGACAGGACAGGGTCTGCCCCGGAGGGGAAGCCCCCATGACACCCAGCCCCAGGGAGCCACCAGCCTCCA
The DNA here is from genome assembly GCA_013400135.1 of Rhinoptilus africanus. NCBI lineage: Eukaryota > Metazoa > Chordata > Aves > Charadriiformes > Glareolidae > Rhinoptilus > Rhinoptilus africanus. The sequence continues at coordinate 39,562 of VXBO01008208.1, read as the reverse complement.
CTGCACCTTGACAGTGATACTTCTACTCCACATAGTTAAAACAATGGCCGTCTTCAAGGTCCCATTTCACTAACATGTATAAAAATCTCTTTAAAACTGGAACTTCTTCTAACTTGCTAAAATCGTGCCAAATTAATTTGTGAGTTTTTTGGTAGAATAAACAGCTAAAGCTTTGAAAGTAACAACCAAAATAGTAGGAGCAGCCTGATGGAGTAAGATAAGGGGCTTGTTATCCCATATATTAATTTGAATTTTATGTATCATATTAATTGTTATCAACAATAGTTATGCTATATATATATATACTTATTGCTGGGATAATCATTCCGACCCGGCTGTTTCAATTTTCAGGCTGTCACAATAATTTCACAGAGCAATAGCATGCTTAGTTATTCTTCACTGAGCTGTGATTCCCTTCAAAACTTTTCTCATACAGTTTTATTTCTATTTTTTTTTAAAAAAGCTAATTCTGCTGGAATCTGCCCTCTCAGATTAGGTGAGGAGGCACTAAACCATATCCAGATGACAATACTACACAGCAGTGGTGCCGTCACAAGTCTCAAACAGCACATGGACATGATGTCTTCTTCTTACATGGTGTTGTATATTCACCCCAAGGTATTCACTCCCCACCAGACTCATTGCAAGGCATGTGCTCCAAGGAGATCCTATGTAGGTCCCGTCAGTGTGAAGATTTTGTCGCACACAGTCCTTGAAACAGTTCTTCCCTGACAAGGAAAATCTTGTCTCTTTGGAATAAACTATGATCAAATGCACAGCAGGGCTTAGCCACCCAGTCACTGATCTGTATTTTGACACTTCAGATAAATATGACAAGGTGTTTTGCCTTCCATCTGAAGCATCTCATTTCTCATCTAATAAGCAATTTGCTGCCAAATTTTTAACTAGGGCTTCATCAGAAAACATTCTCCTTTGTCAGCAAATCATGCAACATCTGCCTGGTAATATACTTTCCCCTGCTCCCCTATCCAGATCAGCAAATGAAAAAAATATTTCAAAAATCATCACTTTCCTGCCTACTCAGGACAAAAACACAGCCCTTCTTCAGTCCTGTATTGTCTGACTCCCAGATGCTGAGTCCTTCCACTGTCATCCCCCTCTTGTGTTTGGAATTGAGCAGAGCTGCCCTGAGTAGTGGGTGGCCTGGGAGGAGGCTTTCTTCACTTAGAGGAGAAACCAGCCTTAAAGCTGGCTCTGGTTGCCGCATGGGGCTGGCAAGCCTGGTGGGTGAGCCAGCCCCATACAGCACAGTAAGGACACTCACTACTCCCAGTGGACAGGAGCCCATCCAAATTGCACTGTTCTTCCCTGTGACCCCAAGAGCCAAACGTGTCCCCATTTGCATGATCGGTATGGGTCCCATCATGGGGAAAAAAGACGCCAAAACTGCAGTTGCCCTCTTGTATATGCTTGAAGCAGCTGGACTAGCAGGGGGATTCAGGGATTCTGCAATAGTCTCATTTTCTCTCCCTAAAAACATACTCTTGGGAACATAACTGTGGAAATTCCCGCACATGAATTCTTGTTGGTATGTATGGAGATCACAGGGTATCCACAGATGGATTTATACACATTAAGAAGACTTGTAGCAGCTTCTAAAAATCCTTTCCTGTCTATGACTGTGGGACCTCCGAGAGGAACAGACCGCCCAGGCTATCAGGCCACCCTGCTATGAGAGGCAGCTATACCTTAACGCTGCGCTATGCACAAAGATGCCCAATGATTCATGTGAAGGAGATGTTTTCTCCAGAGGCTTCTCCAGAACCTCACATGCTAAGCTCTGCTGATTTATCTTGCATGAGAAGTGTGGGTGCTTGGAGGAATCCTTTGGTCCTTTCTCGTCTCTGTCTGCAGAAACAGAACGCAGCTGTGCATCCATCTTAATGACAGCATTTGCCTCGCAGCAAATGAAAACAGGCAGACATTGCTCCGTTGTTTCAGGTGCCACAATATTTGTGATGTATAATTTACATGTGCAGAGAGGTAGGTCCGGTCCAAATCCTTGTAAATATGCAGGTGATTAGGGAGAATTACATTCCTACACACCTTCAAAAAACCGAATGTTCATCCCTGAAAAGTGGCATTTGTAAGCAAATTCAACATTGTAAAAGTTTTACTGTTAACAGTATTCAGTAAAAGCAAAAGCGTTGACTTCAGCGGAAGCAGCCACGAAACGCCCATTTGACAACTGGACCCCAAATACACAAACAGTTAGTGTTCACTTGCCCAGAGAATCCTGCCTTTAAACTTTGCCTGGAAAATAGGCTGAGATAGACAACAATATCTGAATTTCTTTTTATTGCATCAATAATTTTCATTTAGGTATTTCTTTTCCCTAGCATCAATCCCAGACACTACTTAAAAGCAATCTACTTGTCCTGATTTCAGAAAAAAAGCTGTTTTACTACTGTTTATATAGCAGTGAAATCAAGTTTATATCCCAATGCTATCAGTGTTTCTTTTATATCACACATGTACGTAAAACAAACTTCCTGGTGAACTATCATTTCTAAAAGGTTCTTTACTGAAATTTGAGTTTTGAGTATTACTTCTTTGCACAGTCACCAGGTCCGTTCCACTTGGGTAGCATTATTCTGCTACGTAGATGGAGGCAAGATGTTTTCATTATTCACTAAGATAACTAGTTCCTCAGTTTCTGCTGACAAGTTTGTTTTCCAGCTACTCGGACCCAAAAAGCTGGCAAGACTTTATTAGGAACGTAAAGACACAGCCCTTAGGATTAGCCACTGTACCTATGCAAAACGTTAAGTCTTTTTATTTCTGTTCTTATAGACCTGGGAATTCAGCAGATTGTGAAACTGTGGCTTCTATATTTCATACTTGATATAACAAAGCAGTAAGGTCTTAAGTTGTGTAGGATTAGTTTTCTCCTGCAGGTTGCATGTTCACACACTGACAAAGCCCAACCACTTTTTTGCCCAGAGGATACGTGCTTTGTACCAAATTTTCATGCAGTTTTAAGATAGTCTCTATAATTAGTGGTCTAATTTTGTTGTGCACGAATGACTTTACCCACCCAAGTAGGAACACAGAACTCATATTTGTGAACTCAAATTGGCTGAATGTGTGTCCTCAAACAAATGTACTATGAGTCTGCTGCATACATAATATTAGGTATGGCAGGCTCTGAAACTATAGTCAACAAATTAATATGAAACCCTGCAAAATTATTTTGGTGCAAAACAGGTGAGGCTAGGAAACAGACCAGAATGAAAAGTTTGACTTTCCTAAACTGGCTCCTGTCCAGATTCCCCAAACAAGTAAATTCTCCCAAGAGACTTGAGAACATTCAGAGGATTTTGCAATGTCGATGTGTTGCCCTATAAGGCTGTTAACATTTAATATCACCATCTCATTATTGCTTCAGCCTAGCAGGATCTAGGACCCCATCACTGGACTTTGTCCTTCCGGAGCACCTTGAGGCCATGGACGAAGAAGGTCTGTAAACCCCTGTGAACCAAGGACTTTATAATAAATACTAGACAGAATAGGTTACCGATAATTCTATTCACCATCCTAAAATACATTTGCACCACACATGTTCTGCACTGGCATTTGCAGTCTCGATTTTCATACTGTGTCTGTTTCTGTGCTTTATAAGCTGCCTACCAGTACAGTTCAAATGCTTGTTGATTCTTTAACAATTGTCCGTTCCTGTTTTGAACCTTCTGTTGAATTATCCGAATACAACTAAAGGAATGAATAGTGGCAAAAGCACTAGTTAGTGCAGACAGTGGTCCAGATCTTCGGGAAAAGCTATGAGAATCATTCTGGCAAATAATGCATGAACCACTAAGGCTTGATTCCATATGTGTTTCTTGCAATATTCCATAGGGAAGCATAGTGCAGTCAGAACAATTAATCTTATTCATCTACCAAATGTGTGGGGGTTATACACCCTTCTGCGTAAATACCTTGATTTTATTCTTGTCTGCACCCTTTAGTGCTATCTTCTCTATATAAGTAGAAATTGCAATAATAGCAATTATTATTGTTATTATAACTAATAGCACATTACTTAAATTGAGGCTATTTTGAGTTAGAAGAACACAAAAAGCTTGAAACAGGTGGAATGATTTTCTTTAAAAATCACAAAACACAAACCAAATTAATCCTTTTTTTTTTTTTAAGTTTTCTTTTGAGCTAAAAACATTGTCAAGTTTCACCCTAGAGCAAATTTCTATGGATGAGTTATAAATCTCTAAATAATGAGGTTTTTAATGAAAACAAGACTAACTCAATGTGAACTGTAGCAGAGCAAATTGTGTCACTATAACTGTAACTTAATGGAAAACTACAGAATATTGAAAATGTTTTCTGATTATTGCTTAATTTATCAAAATCCTATAATTTACAGCACACCCTAAATGAGGCAAAAACATATTCAAGGATGTGAAAGAGATAATTATAAAAATCACCAAGCAGCCAAGTAAAGAGTAGGCTCAACGTAAATCTGGGATTCCGATGGTTATATCAGCTATACGTATGGGAGATGGTGGGAAGAAGTGAGGACAGGGGTTGGTTAGATGGAGAGAGGGATACAGAACACAAGTGGAAATGGCTTTGTGACTGGTGAGTTACTAACATCCTCTGTCATGTTTCCTTCCTGGGGTAGGGTATAACTGCTGTACATGCAGGCATTTTTAACTGGAAGCTTGAGAGGAAATTAAGCAAATGAACAGCTAAAACCAAAGTGCCCCAAAATATAGGAAAGGTTGGCAAATTAACTCTGAAGTAAATAGTACTCATCATTTGTGCAGCATTTTACATTTTCAAGGCATCGTACAAACATTGACTAATGAAGGGCCTTTTTCTTTTGTTCTCCCTGGAGTTCACAGCAATTAAGGCATCTACAAAAGAGCAGGAACAGGCCCAAAATGAAGTAGTACATTCACCAAAGATATCAGAGTGGGGGATACCAAGCAATAGCTGACTACTAGGTAGACACATGGAAGATAACAAACCTAAAACAACCATTCATGGTGCGGTGTGGAGCTGCTACAGAGCCAGGTGGTCCATTACCCTGGTACCTTAACACTGTGCATCCGTTAAGGACTGCACCTGAGCCGAGAAGTCCTCCCTCTCATCCAAGCACAGCACTGTGCTGGGACCAGCTATTGCTCCATCAGCCCTGCCTCTGTGCCTCTGAGCCTCCGCACCTCTGCTCCTCCGTGCCGCACTGCGTCACACATGAAAGATGTGCCTGAAGCACCACATAGTGCACCGAGAGGATTACAGAGCAAGGAATCGCATCCAACAGGAGCTCACGCCGACTGCAGGGAGAGCCCATAACCACCACACTGACAGCATTGCTCTTTCCTCTCCTGAAACTTGACTGTCATCCAGGCAAGAACGGGAGATTCGTGGAATGGAAAACACTCAGGGGCCTAATGCTTACAGAGGTCACTTGCTAAGGGAACAGCCAGGTTCCCAGGCACTGATTTTATGTTACAAAGTCTTACAATAAAAATACATAACCTGTTGGGGGAACAGGGGAAGGCACACTTGCCAGTGAATGCCCTTCTCATAAGATAAGAGCACAAGGGCTCCCTCCAGTCTCACAAATCTTTCCGTTTCAGTTGTAAAATGATCCAGTTTCCATTTTTCTCCTGTTTTCCTCCCAAGCAGAAACCTCCCATGGTACCCTGCATTGTGAGAGAAGAAAGTACCATCCCTTTGCAGATGAGGACATCAGAAACTTGGTTTTACCACCTCAGCCAATATTCCAGCCGCCAACTATTTTACAGAAGGTGGATGTCTCCTTCTCTTTCTTCTGAACAAAAGCAGCTTTGGTGGCTCACCAGCCTGTGAGCTCAATACTCCCCCAGTGTAACTTAGGTGTACCAAGAACAAACCTACAAAACCTGACTGCTCAGGGTTTTAGGCACAGGCAGACTTTTTGGATCCCATAGGGGCTTCAGACTAACCCCACACCCAGCTGAGAATGTAGGAGCTCTGGAAATGGATACTAGCAAGACTGTCAAGGCCAAACAAAAGTGCAAGCACTTGAGTATTCACTTCTACTGAGGGGTTAGGCACATTACTTGTGCCTCGGTTCCACCTACGTAACATTTGAAGTACATAAGTGTCATTTTGGATCTGGGCATGAGTGTTAGAGATGACATTAAAAGCACACAAACAGGAGCCCTACATGTCCTGAACTGTCAAATGTTGAGTTCTTAGTAACAAATATCTTCCGAGCCCTGAAGGCTGGATCACAAAAAGAGATGCTGAGAGCATACAAGTCATTTTGTGACTGTGTAGTGGCTGCTGGTGCAAAGCATACATTTTCAAGTGTTTCCAGGACTACAGAAGCCTTGCAGCTGGTTCTGAGTCATTCCGAGCACCAGAAAAGTTGATGAACGTTATAGGAAATGATCTCCAGTTACTTCAAAATATTATTCTGGAATGGAAACTTCTGTGAGCTATTTGCTCTCAGAGGTATTTTGTGGTTATTAGGCTCATTTCTGTTCTGTTTTTTCAGAATTGCACTGCCTACTTCTGCCCAGGACTTTGCAATGGTAGGCACAGCTGCATCCCATGAAGACTATGTAAAGCATCATTTAAAGAAAGCCAGTAAACAAAACAACAAATTACAGCTCACCCAGTAGATATGGAAGATAGCGTCTCATGCTGGCACACGGTGGGGTTCTAACTCCTTACGCCGCTAAAGTGAGTATTCACCAAAGCTCTCACACATCAGAGACTACACCACCTAAGAGGACCGGCCAAAATTATTAGGAACTGTGCCAGCAGATCCACTTAGCAGCATCACCACCATTCTTCTGGCTGCTGTCAGTTTTCTTCTCTGTCTCCGTGCTTCCAGGATGATGGCCTGTTCCTTCCTGGAGTAATTTGTCGTCTCAACTGTTCAGCCAAGGGACGATCTAACATGGAGACATGCTCTCAGGCCTAGGAGCTAAGACATACGGGCCAGCAGCCGGGACTGCCTGCTAATAGTAAATGCAGTGAAGATGCAAAACACCAACCTTGCAAATTTTCAGAGAAAATTTTCCCGAAACTGAGTACTCTTCTATGGTGGCCAGTTATCTCAAAGGAAATGGTAGAAGCTTCCTGACTTGAGGCATGTAAGCCTCAGCTGCTGAATAAAACTTAACAAAGTAGACTGCAGTCAGCAGCTTTTCTTTGGCACGAAGACAGACTCATCATAAGGGCTTGCCCTCTCGCACGTCTATGATTTCTGACAGATTACAGTTAGCCAAGTAATTAAGGTAAAGAAAGTAGCTTAAATGGGAAGCTAAAACTGTGAGAAAGGAGAATGATTATAAACAGGGCAGACTAAATTAAGGGATTATAGTAAAAAGGAAAAAAATGCCTCAGGAGGATTAAAGTGTTAAATAGTAGTTAAATATCAAGGAGAGAGAGAGAGAGATAGAACACAGTCTAATGCCTCTTCTTTCTTTCTTTCTTTTTTTTTTTTTTCTTTTTCCTTTGTAATCCAGATTTAGCAGCAATTTTCAGATGTCTGATGCCCTGGTGTGTGAAAATTGGATGCATTTTCATGAGATTAATTTCCTCAACAGGAATGGGGTCATGTGAGGGAGATTTGTAATTTCTTACTGCCAGCCAGCCACTAGGACATTGGTGGAGGTCTTGATGCAGGTCTTACGCCTCGTTCTTCCCTTTGCTGAGAGGGAATGGTTGCAGGAGGGAATGGCTGTGCTTCGTGGCTCAAGCTGAGCAGCACTGTGAGTACCGCTGTTTACTTGAAGGGCGTAGATGTGGTGTGAAACAATCCTTTTAGTATCTGGTACCAACAGAGAAAGATAGTCTTAAAAGAAAGAAAGAGAGAAGACTTGTCTGAAAGTGAAGCACAGATTTAACAGAGGGCACCTTATATGCTCCTATGGCATGGTAACCCAAAAAAGAGATGGATTTCATCAGAAAGCAGTTTATGACCATAGCTGATTTACAAGGTGAGTCACTGAAGCACATACTCGAAAAGAAGGCAGTGCCCAGTAAAAATTGACTACATGTGGCAAACCACACGCCAGCCATCCCTGCCTCAAATTCATCTGCGCTGGCCATGCTCCTGTGTCCAGCCTATGTACCAAACCTATCCCAGACCCAGCCAACGCTCCTCTCAGGCTTGGCAACGCCTTGGACAAGATTTTAGCTCTGATTCAGCTAATATATATCAAGCTGTTTGCGCTCTGTGTCTTTGTCAGTTGAGTGAGGAAAAGAGACCAGCTGAGAATCTGTGTTTAAATATAATTTAGCCTGTCAAGCAAGAGTGGTCCACGGTTGGAGGTGTTTAAGTGGGAATCAAGGCGTTTGTCATGAAACAGCAAGGTCAAAGGCACTCTCCTGCCACTGTTTGAGCCCTGCTTCCAGCTCCAGGCCCTGGGGTGACGAGAGAGGAGCCTCAGAGAGGAGAAGGCAGCATCTAGGAGAGCGGAGGAAGCCCTGCCGCAGGGGCGGGAGCAGCCACCTCCTGGGGCTTGCCTTTCCTGAGGCCAAATCCCTTCTTGTTTATCCTCTGCTGCTACTCATCACCATAGAATCATAGAATCATAGAATCATAGAATCATAGGGTCATAGAATCATAGGGTTGGAAGGGACCTCGAAAGATCATCTAGTCCAACCCCCCTGCCAGAGCAGGGTCACCTAGAGCACATCACCCAGGAACGCGTCCAGGCGGGTTTTGAATGTCTCCAGTGAAGGAGACTCCACAACCTCTCTGGGCAGCCTGTTCCAGTGCTCTGTCACTCTCACAGTAAAAAAATTCCTCCTGATATCCCTCTTGAATCTCCTATGCTCCAATTTACATCCATTACTCCTTGTCCTATCACTGGTCATCACTGAAAACAACTTCTCTCCATCTTCCTGACACTCCCCCTTTACGTATTTGAAGACCTTGATGAGGTCACCCCTCAGTCTCCTTTTCTCCAGACTAAAGAGACCCAGCTCCCTCAGCCTTTCCTCATAAGGGAGATGTTCCACTCCCTTAATCATCTTTGTGGCTCTGCGCTGGACTCTCTCAAGCAGTTCCCTGTCCTTCTTGAACTGAGGGGCCAGCGAGCCTGTCTGCCCATGCATGTGTGCAGCTCCAAAATCAGCCACCTCCAGAGGTTTTTCCCCATGCTGAGCTCCCAGGTCTACCTTGGGGAGGCTGCCAGCGGGGAGGGAGACTTACCCCCTTGCGGGCACAGGGACGGGAGCAGTGCCAGAGCACCCGCCACCTTTGCACATCCTGCTCTGTAGGCAGCCAGCTGGCAGCAATCGAGCTACCCTAATCCTTAAAAAAAAAAAAAAAAAAAAGTAATTCCAAGAAAAACACCTCCTTAAAAAGTGGTGATTTGGGTGATTTTAAAATTCCACCATGCTGCTTCATAGATCTGCTTTCTGTGGCTAAAGTTTTCTGTACCGTCATTCACTTCCCATTAGTACTGAATCTAGCGTCTCCAGCTCCATGTATTACTTTGAAAATTTGCCTGTATGTATCTTCCAAGATCTATCGGCTCAGTTTACTGACACAATCAAAAGTTTACTGCTTTCAGCGCCGCAGAGCCAATATAGCTGAACAGCAAGCTATATCTACTTCTTGCAGCATCATCAAAATTGCCAGCTAAATTTTGATTTCTGAGGCCTTATTATTGCAATGAAGATGTATGGAGCGGAAAAAAAAAAAAAAAAAAAAAGCTTATTTCCAGGTGCCCATCATGATTCTTGAAACTGACATTGAAACAAAAAATATCTACCCCACCACCCTAAAGAAGAGCACATACTTTTTTCCTGAACAGTAAATGAACACCTAAACGCAAGAATAAATTATATAGGGAACAACCAATAGGTCATTTTTTAATTTAACTCTGTGTGGAACTAAATTCTGAGAAACAACTGTCAGTATTGTGAGCACAAATCTTGGTACTCATGATTGTAGACAGTTAATAACTGAAAATCCTGACATAAACCATAGCTCATCTCTTTAGGCATCCTCTATGTATTTAACTGAAAATACATATAAACATAAGCACAATGGTTGTTTGCAAAATCTGGGACGGCCTAGTGAATATCTGGTTAAAAAACCCCAAACTGGTTCAAACAAACAAACAAACAAAAACAAAACAGGTTTTCAAACCAAATGCATCCAGTACAAGGACCTAGGGATATACAAGTCAGTTGCTTCAGGCCTGAAGCATCTGACTTGTATATCCCTATTCCTGGGCATAGGAATCCATGGCATCTAGGACTCCGTGCCATTCTGTGGCATCTAGGACCCAGAGTTCGGTGTTTTGAGACTTCTTGAGCTATGAGCTGCCTGACTGAGTTCACAGTTCACTGGGGATGAGAGCAAAAAGCCTGGGACTTGAGTGGATCTTCTTTTTTTAAAGGCTTTTCTGCAGGGGGGCTGTCTCCAGCCCCTTGCCTGGTGGTTAGGACTCTTCCTGAGGAAGGATAGCCTTGAACTTCTTCATGCTGAGGATGGACCAGGAAGCAAGCCTCCTGAATCCTCCTTTCCCCTGTCTCAGAGCTGCTAACCAGTACCCACAGTCAGAAGGAAGCTGGGGTTTGAGTCATCCATCTCTGTTTCCTGCCTGGCTGGTTGGCTTCTGTGTCCTCTTCCCGTTCACACACAGCCCCATGGGCACCTGATGGTGAAAAGCAAGGCCCATCCCAACGAAGCAATCATCAGGACACAACCCAGCACTGTGCTCACACACTCCTCCAGAAGTCACTGCTTTTAAGCAGCAGAGTGTCTTAGTCCTGCACTTCTGAGCCCACCATGCCTCTTTCAGATCCACATCCAGGTAGCGAAGAGTGGAGTCAGTAGGGAAAGAAAGCAGGAAATACTATGGACAGCAAGAGGGCAGAAAAGGATGAACATGAAGGAGAAATATATTTAGGATGGGGAGGTTGTTGCTAGCGATGAAACCTTGTGGAGCTCTGAGAGACCAGAAAGATGTTTGTGCAAATGTGCCTGTTACCCACTTAGACCTGTCAAGTCTCTTTCTGTCCGAGGGGTGTTTGTTCATCTGCCTCCTGGGCTGGTGCTGTGCAGCCTGGAGAGCAACGGCAACACAGATTTTCCTCTGTCTTTACCTTCATTGATGAGCTATATCCAGTGCAGGAGGAGGCCTAGGGGAGGCTCTGGCAAGGGATAGAGGCAATGGAGTTTGTATTCCCATGGGACCCTCACTGGTTGGCACCCTCTGGTTTCATCTAGCAGCCACAAGTAACATAACGTAGAGCTGGATGGGGAAAACGCGGAGTCACAAGCCACCATAGCCATCTGTCAGGTGTTCTGATACCTGAAGTTTGTTTCATCAGAAATGGCTGGATGTCAGTGCTAGGTGAAGCAATTCCTATGCTGAGGTTGCGAAGAGCTTTGATTTAATAAAATAAGGCATCGTCATTGTTGTTGTTATTACTATTATTGTTATTATTATTATTATTGCTTGTTTAGCACACCTGCTAGTTTTAAAGGCCTGGAGAAACCTGACAGCTGATACGGGGATTAATGTTGTCATTTGCTATGGTTACCAGCAAACCTTTCATTAAATTCGTTGCTGCAAGGTAAACTGTATTTCTGCATTCGCTCTTGTTCTATGGCTGCAGCAAGCTGTTAAGGTAGGACTTGGGATTTGGCTGTTCAAACAGACATGTGGGCAACTGATTGATTGTAATTTGGCTGTCATGCTATTTGGGGTTTGTTGTTTTTTTTCAGCACATACGGATAATGATTACTGCACAGGCACAGATATTTATGCTAACTTTCAGGGACCCTCAAGGCAGAACTCCGGTTCTGATCCATCTATTGTCAATAATTCTTCTTCCTTTTAAATAACTGAGGCACATTCTTCACTCATCAGGCATTAACTGAAATGGATGAGATTGAAACATCTACGGTGAAAATAACTAGATGGAAATAAAAGGGCAACTACTTTGTAGTTATAATATTAAGCAGCATTTTTAATGCCCATTTCCATTAAAATATTGCACAGTAAAGGTCACAGGAAAGGCCATGCTGCAGCAGTAGTTTGATTTGTATTGCTTTTCTCCACAGAGTATATAAGTCCTGTCTTAATTTTGTCAGATGATATGCCAGCCTAGAAAAGGGTATGCAATTAAGAATGAAAAAAGCACAAATAAACAGTGCCATCTTTTGGGCACCGCTTAAACTCCACATTTATTAAAGTCCAGATACACGCAATGTATGAATTCTATACGGGAAGGCAGATGCACACTTATCTGTGCGTCAGGTGACTTTAGGGTATGAGCTTTATTGTCTCTAGAGACATGGTGATAGGGACTCAAACCCTGAAAGTCTCCATCCAGGTCTCTGCTGCTGACCTCTCTTCGGCGGTGGCATCCCAGGCTCCTGCAGTGTAGGGTGCAGAGTGACGCCTGTTTCTGAGGCTCCCTGTGGGACCTCCCCGGTGGCTGTAAGTCCCATCAAGACGCAGATGGATGACTGAGTATCCCTTGAGAGGTTTTGTGTATTGAAACACAAGGGATATGAAAGTAAGCTAGAAAGGCAGTCTTTTCATTTCTGAATGGGGGAAGAACAGCTTCATGTTTTAACACCATGAAGTCCAAAAGGATTGCATGTAATATCAGACTGTTAACCTCTGGGAGAGGTTTGCTGGCCAAAGTTGTCCCCCTGCTTGATACAGGCTTTCCCACTGTCACCCACACTTCCACGACTGCTGGGCTTGACTATCACAACACATTGCAACTGCGACCAGTTATTGTGCCTTAAACAAGCTCCAGCCCCATCAAAATGAGTCTCCCAAACCATTAACACCACCATGCCTGTGCCCCAGGCACTGCCTTAACACTTCCTGAATGCCACAACAAATTCCACCAGTTAGGAACAGCCTGTGCAAACAGCTCCAAAGGCAAGTACAGGTTTTCAGATGTATTTACGTGTCCAATGCTCATCTGAACAGGAGCTGGGTACTCAAAAATCCTCTGAGAATCTGTTCCTACCTTGAAAGGAGAGTGGTTGTTCGGCCACACTTTACTGAGAAGTTACCCACAGACAGAGTTTACGCAAGATTAAGGGCTAATTGCAGGGTGTTGGAAAAGTGTTACACTTGCCAGTGATACGGGCATTGCAGCAGTCATCGTCATTATGGTGGAAAGCATCGTGCCTGGTGATAAATCCACCCCCTGAACCATAACAAGGGATAAAGCAGTTCTTCAAACATCCAGGAGCACTCTGGCCAAGAAGAAACTGTATAAGGAGATACAACACCACTCAATCTGTTCTCAGGTAAATGCAAAATAATCATTTGTGCCTGACTTGGGTAGTGTGCACATCTCTGATCAAGGCTATGTTTACTCCTGAATAACACAGTCCTGAATGACTTAATATTCAGTGATTCTGCATGAATTGGATATACTATGAAGACCAGAAGGTAAAGCCCTGGCAGCTCCTTCCCTGACTTCACTCCCTAGGGACACAGCACTAAATCCCGCAGTGTTATGCAGGCACTGGCATGCATTGGAGTCCTGCCCCCAGCTCCACCAGAGTAAGTGTGGACAGTGAGGCAGAATATTCAGAGACAGAAGAAGTCTTGACCCTTGAAAGACAAGAGGGAATGGGCACAAACTTGAGCACAGGAAGTTCCACCTAAACATGAGGAGGAACTTCTTTACCTTGAGGGTGGCAGAGCCCTGGAACAAGCTGCCCAGGGAGGTGGTGGAGTCTCCGTCTCTGGAGACATCCAAAACCCGCCTGGATGGGTTCCTGTGTAACCTGCTCTAAGGTGGCCCTGCTCTGGCAGGGGGTTGGACTAGATGATCTACTAAGGTCCCTTCCAACCCTGTGATTCTATGATAAGAGTAAATGTTGCAGTTAGGGATTGCAGAAATGCAGACAGACAGGCAAAACCTGAGCTCAAGACAGTATCATAGAATAGTTTGGATTGAGAGGAACCTTAAAGATCGTCTTTTTCCAACCCCTCTGCCATGGGCACAGACACCTTCCACTTGACCAACCTGGTCTAGTGGAAGGTGGAAGGTGGAAGGTGAAAGGTGAAGATGCAGAGGAAAGCAAAATAAATTCTTCTGTGCCACAGATTTTTAAAGATGTTTAGAAAGCAGTGGTGGTTGGCTGCCTCTGAGGTTCAGCTTTACAACACCCAGGTTTCTTTGACAGATGTATTCCTGTCCACCTCCTGGCTCTCCTTTTTTTCCCCTGCACAGCTCTGTGGTGGAAAGGCAGCTGTACTCCATTACATTTCTGGATAAAGAGACAATTCCTTAATATCTCTCTCAGGAAGGCCTACACAGAAAGTGATATTTTGGGGAAAGGAGAATTAGACTATAAAGCACCATGACATGGACAGGGTCCAAAACTAACCCACTGAATTTTGACATCTCCAGATTCCCACTGCAGTTCTTTACCTGAGCTGTGATCTGGGTGATGCTTCTCTCTACGGATTGGCTTTCTCCAGCTAGCACTGTTCTGCTCTGGATTTTTCTTCTTACCATCGCCAGATGCTGAATTTGTTAATATTTTCCCAAGAATGCAGGGAATTTTGACGATGTGCTCTCTTTGTTTCTGTAAATTGATATGCTCTGTTCATTTGCTTAGAGGAGCGTGGCAGCAGTAGCCACAGCCCAGTTGTGCATGGCACACATTGCACATCGCAGAGCGACTGGCACACAGATACGTCTATTCTGCTTACCAAGCTTATCGTTCGCTGCTTTGCAAACAGTGAAAGGCTTGATTAAATTCAGGTTTTGTGTGTTTGCCAACCTGGCTTGAGGTGGTAGTTGGTGGAATCAAAATCTCATTAGAACTGAAGGGTACACTCAAGAATAAATAATTATCTTTTTCATCTGCAGACACTCTTCACTGTCTTACCTGCATTGTTTCTGTGTGCAGTGTCTTTTTGTTGAATTGGTCCTCAATACTAAACACTATATCCACTTACTTGCTGGTGACAAGAAGACATTGTTTGACACTCTATGGCTCAGACACATTTTCAGCTTGTTCTCATCTATATTCCCGTTATGTTGAAGGTGTGGGATCGGCAAGGAGGGATGTCACAATAGGCATCTGCTACATATTGCCTGGTCAAGAAGAGGGAGGGGGTGACGCCTTCTTTAAACAACTGGATGAAGTCTCCTAATCTCGGGCCCTGGTTCTCCAGGTGGGGGTTTACCCAGTCCGGCATCTGCTGGAAGGGCAACACATGGGGCTCAGGCAAGCCAGGAGATTTTTGGGATGCGTTGAGGGCAATTTTTTACTGGACAGGACAGGGAGGTGCTAGGGAGGTGCTCGGCTAATTCAGCTGGTCATGAATAACTGAAGACTAATCTAGGAAGTGATAGCCAATAGCAGCCTTAGCTGTGGGGACTATGAGATTGTAGAGCCTAAGATCCTGAGGGAAGTGAGGATGGCAACTAGTGCAAAAAATATTATGAATTTCAGGAGTGTGGACTTCATTTTTTTGAGGGCAGTAGTAGGCAGGATCCCATGGGAGGCTGTTCAAAAAGCCCAGGAGAGCTGGCTGAACAACCACCTCATTGCACAAAAACAGTCCATCCCAATGTGCAAGACAGAGCGCGTGGCATTGACACAGCAGGAGGCTGAATCGGCAAATGCTGCGTGAACTCAAGTGCCAGAAGGGTATATAGGGAAGTGGGGAGCACAGATAGGCTATAAGGAAAGAATATAGAGACATTGCCAGAATGTTGGAGGGAAGGACAGTTGAAACTGGTGAGGCACGTGAAAGGCAAAAAGGAGCTTGGACAGTCATGACACTCTGGACACTCCAGTCCTTGAGAGATTCACCCCACACGAAGCTGTTACCTCACAGTTTAGTATATCATCCTTGCACCAGTAACAGAAAGATAGCTGGAATTATTTTACTGAGAAAGCAACACCGTCCTCACAAAAAGGCAATTTTCCATGAGAAAATTTTCAGTTTTGCTCAGAAATGTTTTGATTTTTTTTCTGTCAAGCAAATTGAGCAGACAGCAACCCAGCTGCTGACTTGGAAAGCTCTTTCAGCTGTGTTTCATAGTGGCAAAAAGTCAAATCGACCAAAGCCTGCCAAAGGGTAAGCTAAAGGCCACATTCATCCTCTTTGATTTTCAGTTCGCTCATCTCCCTCAATTTTGAGTGTCCAGCAGGGAAGGGTGAGGTCCTCAGCCCTCTGCCTCGCCAGCTCCTGCTCAGCACATTTCCAAGAAGAAGGGCAGGAGGGGAAGGTGGGCAGCCCCAGCTACAGCTGCTGGAGCTGCAGAGACCAAGTCCTTGCTCATCTTACACCTAAATCCTGTGGAAACCGTCAACTGATTTCACCTGGCACCCACTACCAAGAACCTTCAGGTGAGTGGCCAGAAACCTTCCCCTGAGGTTACTTTGGTTCTTGACATCCCTTTTGCAATTTTTCACCTCTACTTAGCATGTTTTTTCTGGGTTTTTTTCAAATGCAAAGGCATTCCTTCTAAGGAACCACCAATCTCCAGGCCAGAATGACCACAAGTTGCTTCTGCTGAGTCCTTCAGGCCACATCTACCATGCTACACAAAAGAGGTCCATGGACAAGTCTGAGGCCAAGCCCGCAGATGGGCTTCAAGCCACCCTGGAGGGAGCTATGCCCTGTGCGGAGCAGGGCTGTTTGGTGGGTGGTAGTAGCTGCAGCAGCTCACAACAGAGCCACAGCTATGCAGCACACAAAACGAGGGAGCCTGTGCTCCAACTTGCTCCCCGCTCCTCTTTTATTTCGCAGGGCGGCCATACCCTTTGGCACAGACGAGGACCTTGCTGCAGACCAGTCCAAGATACGTGCTGTTGCCCGACCGGGGGATCTTACAGCATCTTCTGAGCTCTCTCTGCTCCTTTTGCCACTGGCAGAGGTGATCTCTCCCTCTAGGCTCTCGTCTTCCGGGCACCCTGCTTTCCCCTACACTTGTCAATTTGTCCCCTGCTCAGGGAACAAGCTGGCTGTGCTGGAAGGCTCCTGTGGGGTGGCCCCAGAAATCTGGAATTTGCCAGTGATACCGAAGGTTCACCAGGAGCAAACAGGTCCATCTGGATAGTGAAGTCTCCTGGAAGTGTCTAAAAATATAGTTAAACAGTTAGTGCCAAACTAAACATGGAGCCTCCATGAGCCAGTGAGACAGACACCTCCGCAAGAAGCATCCTCCCACCTTTTCCATCTCCTCTTTTACGGCAGATTTGGTTCCCAGCTAAGGCATCTGCTGTCTCCACTGACTGTTTGGAGGATGATACAGGATACAGGCCTCGTTCAGATGGCTGAAAATGAAATGGCTTCACTACTAAGTCAATTTCATGCAATGCTTTTTACTCTGATTTGTGCTAAAATTCACCTCCTTTTAGGGACAGCCCTAGGCCTTTTTACCTNTACCGAAGGTTCACCAGGAGCAAACAGGTCCATCTGGATAGTGAAGTCTCCTGGAAGTGTCTAAAAATATAGTTAAACAGTTAGTGCCAAACTAAACATGGAGCCTCCATGAGCCAGTGAGACAGACACCTCCGCAAGAAGCATCCTCCCACCTTTTCCATCTCCTCTTTTACGGCAGATTTGGTTCCCAGCTAAGGCATCTGCTGTCTCCACTGACTGTTTGGAGGATGATACAGGATACAGGCCTCGTTCAGATGGCTGAAAATGAAATGGCTTCACTACTAAGTCAATTTCATGCAATGCTTTTTACTCTGATTTGTGCTAAAATTTACCTCCTTTTAGGGACAGCCCAAGGCCTTTTTACCTCTTCAGTCTCACTCACGCCTCTTACATCTTCTGGTCTTGCTTGTGCCTTTACATGGGATCTAAAAAATTGTCTCAGAATCCTAATCCTTTTATGACTGGCACTTGAGAGGCCAAAGAACATTATGCCCTACTGCTGCCAGTCCATTTTATCTAATCAATTAATGGTAGTGTGTGTCTCTGACATCTAAAATGTTTAAACATTTATTAAGGGTTATGTCTCATCAGACAGCACAAGAACTTCCTTGGACTCATTTGTGCTGCTGTGGTCCCAGGGAAGCAAAATGCGCAGTTAGTTCAGAACTGAGAATTTTCATTTGCGAGAGTATACATAGAAAATACATCAGGAGGCATATGTTTCTATGAGTATTTCATCATAACCCTACTGCCTAATTTACATTGATACCTGTGAATTTCAGCTCCTAGACAAAAGCTGAAAAGTGGCATTTTGGGGAAATAACCTACAGAAAACAGAGTAGAGTAAAGTGCGCGTGTCTACACCTTTACTAGGAGAATTTAAGCAGCTCATCACAGTCAAGCTGATTTAAAGGACTGGAAGGCAGGTGGCGAGTTTTAGCATGCACTGAGGTTATACCAGATAACAGTATCATTTGAAATTTTACCAGATAACCCGTTTCCTGCCTCAGATTTTTATTATGTTCTTCAAACGAAGAGGAAATTCTAGGTAGTGCAGCTGCCTCGCTGAGTTATATGACTCCAGCCTGCCAATGGCTGATTTCTGGTGCAGTTTTAGCACTGTGGATGCTGGCTCGGAGAGCGATAAGCAGCATAGGTCCTGGTTAACACAGATACTTCCTTTGGTTCTGCGACTGAGGCCAAATCAGATACTGCAAATAGCTTGCTATCTACCCCTTGCTTGCTAAGAAGCAGCTGCCAACACACAAAAAAAGTCACTAAATCTGGGCTCTTTATGGCACGTCACATTTTGGGGAACTTTGTGCTTTTTAGGGTGAGGAGGACATTGATAGGAAACAGGAGTCTACTTGGACCTTGGAGGAATTTAGATTTTGGACACAAAACAAGAGAAGGAGGCAGGATCTCCCCAGGGGCAATCACTGGAGGAGTGGGGCTAACACTTCCCTAGCCACAGGAGATGGAGGGACCCTGGGAGGACACATATTCTTAGTCACCTAAGCCAGTGTAGTAATGCTGTGAGAGAAGAGGAGAGGATGAGTACCCTCCACCTCCCTTGAAGGGATGCGTGCTGTCCCATTTGTGCTGCAAAGAGAGAAAGATTTCCAATGCATAGATATAGGAGTGAAAAAAAAAAAACCCTCACTTGTCTCATCTATTGACCCACTGGGGCAAGTTACTTCAACTCTGTGTAAAATATATATTTGGCTTTAATCACGATTATTACAGCCATGTCTAAGAACTAACAACGGATCCCACTGGACTAGGGGCTGCACAGACACACAGGAGCAGACTCTGTCCTTAAAGTCTGTACCCAAAATGGGTGTTGACGGGCACAGGTAGGACTCATGGCAGATGCAAAACAAGTCATCACGGCAAAGACCACGTCAGTCTCAAATGGACGCAGGGCTTCTGCAGGGTAGGGAAAGGGTTGCTGTAGGACAGAGGAGCTAAGAAAGAGTGAGGGAGAGGGTAGGGAGGAGAAGAGGACCCGAGCTGAGCAGAGGTGAAGCGATGGGGCAACAGAGGCGCTGCAAGGAGCAGGATGTGAGCAAGCAGACTGTCAGCGCAGGGAGAGAAAATAAAGACGGCAAATATAGGAGTGCAAAAGTCCCATGGCAAAAGTCCCTGGCGTGTTTTTCTCAAGCCTGCAGGCCTCAGGGTTTCCCCAGGACCTTGAGGCAAGACGTATGTTCCCATGCAAGTTAGAGAGGATTTCGATTCAAAAGGGTTCATCCCCTCCCACCAGCCTGGGGCAGGAGGGAAGGTACTATTTCAGGAAAATGTGGCCCTGTTTTATTTCTCCCCAACAGCCATCCCAGCACTGTTCATCATCCCTTACAGAAATTAGGCTGGACGCTGCTCTTTCCATCCCAGCAGACAGGAGGACTCAGAGGAGAAAAGTTTAGCCCGTGTTTTTCTGAGCCAGTGAAGGAATTTCAGCGCTCAGCTCCCAGCAAAATTAGTAGCTAGACCCTTGAGTTTAGCTTCAAAAATCTCAACCAGATTATTCATTGCTGTTGTTGTTCTATATTTAGATACTTCTGTCCAGGCATATCATTTATGATCCTGAACAATATCCCTGTTATTTTTTGCTATGACACCGAGTTAGGACACAATGGGAATGTTAAAAAGAACCTCCAGATATCAACCCTTTCTAGGACAGAAATCAATGCTTGCAGGAATCGGCACAGAGATGCCAAATTGTCAGAAGAGTTACCTTTGGTCAACTGATTCCATGGACGTGGTGGGTATCTGAGGCTGCTTTTCCCATTAGTGAGTCTAAAGAACCTATTTAGTGTTCTAGTTTTTGATGTATAATTTCCAAGAGCTACCTACTTTGCATGGTATTGTGAGGATTATTAATGTTAAAATGACTTGTTGATAACTTTCAAAAGTGAAGTTCTACATTTCCTCTCTGAGCCCTGCAAACCCAAGTGACTTTCAAGCTTGGAAGAGCAAAGCTCTTCCTTACTTATGCAATTTATAGGAATGAACCCAGAAAAGTCTGTGTTGAATATTCCTGCTCACAAAACTTTAAATGACTCAGTAGCAGCTTAAACCACAAGAAGCATCAATGTTTGCAACACCAATTATTTTGAAAGGGAAACACATTTCCATTTTCATGAAGCGGAGGAAGATAAAGTGATGTTTTATGAACTTCTCTTATGTGTCAAGCCGGCTTGGTTGATTTTTTGGATAGCACTTAATCATGTTGGGTCTTTTCCAGGAAACGATAATCTACAAGCTTTTGAAACTCATACTCCCCCTCTGCACTAGTCAGAAAGTGTGACCCAGTTTAAGTTACAGCTTGAAGATGTGACCTAGTTTTACAGGTAGCCTGCACCCATTGTGCTCAGCTCAGCATTGTAATAATGTGGAAATCTTCTCTTCATGAAAAGTGAGCTGGACCGTCACCTTGATTCATTGCTTCTTTTTATCTGTCCCCTGAAAAGTTAACAGTATTGCCTAATTTAGAAAGCTCAGGACAAAAAATTTTAGAGGTACTTTATCTCCTAGATTCCAGATTCTCCAGAAATACTTTGCTGCCCAGCTCCGGTGATCAAGATAGGTCTGGTGGCTCTTCTGTAAATCCCTAAGGAGGGTCACAATTTGAGACCACTTCACCACTGAAGACGTGTCTGGGTTGCCCAGTGGTTGAGGAGCTCAGGCAAAACGAATGTCTGGCACTGCTGACAAAGGAATAACCTGGGAGAAACACAGAGGGGCACGGGGGGAGCACAGCTGGAGGTTTTTTCCTTTTCGCACAAACAGTGTGCAATTACGGATGAAAATGCTTGTCCTTGCTTGTCTGGTCTCTCTATATCATGGCAGAGTGTTTAAGCACCTCTGAACATCGAGCAAACACAACGTTTTATAAAGAGCCTGGACTTACTCACGTTAACTTTGATGTTATCTTAGTACAGCTTACGTCCCCTGGAGCAGAGAGCACCAAGTGTGCTTTCTCCCTACATCTCTACCTGGATTAGGCAAGAGTTGCTCACATGGGGGCAGTTCTGACCATGGTCAAAATCAGAAAAATCTGCATCCTTAAAAGCAAAGACAGATGGTGATGGTAGGTCCTTCTACACAGAAAGGGTCTGGCGGGTTTTCTGGAAGCAGGTTTCCTTTTAAATGCTTTGATTCTAGCAGAGCATGTCACAGCTCTAGCAACGGCATCAGAACCTTAATGAGTATGTCCTAAGTGCTAATTATCATTTGCAGAGATCCACATGTGCTCTCCTACTACTTTTCCAGACTTTTCACTGCACTGAATAAGGTTCTGCCTTGAACACTGGAAATAAATTAGAGAAGTGCTCATTGTCACATCCAGACAGATGAACAAGAGGAATAATATTAGTGAGAAAAGTTTGTATTGATTAACCAAGGAAGCATTGTTGCAATTAAAATGGAGGTTCCTCTATGTGGAAAGCTAGAGATGATCACATCTATCACATCAGTGGCTTTGGAGTGACAAGCCAGGCATCCAACAAACATCTCACTTCCAAAGCAGAAGAAACACCAAAATGTGTGGCACTGAAATTTAGAAGTGATGGAGCACCTGAGGCTTCAGAGGCATCTGCGGAGTTAATTCTCCTCTTAACAAAAACTAACTACCCTACAAATACAAGTGTGGGGGAGTCATGGTGATGGTTAAATGTCATCTCCTTTGCATATAAATAGGAATGGGTTAGGTGAACATGGTATTGCAAGGGTTACTTGCACCACCTAAATCTAGGTCACATCAAGAAATTCAAAGAAAACTTCTGAGTTTACTGATACATTTTTAGTAAATACCACATTTCTGAGTATGCAGGAGTTGATAATATGAGAAATACCAGTATTTTGTTTAGCTTAGCCTTTTCTCACTTTAAAATTAGTGCTGTGGTGAACTTTTGGGTAAAGGTTATATAATGTGAAACAAACGCGCAGGAAGGAGCTTTGGTCTAGCCCAAACTGGGCTGCCTGTTTTCATGGCTGAAGCAGCACGACGCTCACTGTCACCTTCGGTCCTATTTTACTCTCCATGAGAAGCCGACTGGCGTGCGCTGGTCTTGATGTCCAACCCAAGCTACTGACTCCAAACAAAAGACCGTGATGAAAGATAGTTCATTGGTAACCATTGGGCAACATCAGCTATAATTACTTCGAGAGGAGGAGCTGGTATTAAACCCATGGTACATTCTTGGTGTTGGTCCTTATTTTAGTGGCTCTTATAGTCTGTTATTTTTTCCTCCCTCTAATGGCCAAGAGGGAGAGGAGATCCTGCCCTGGCAGCGGGAACTTGCTCCAGCAGACTCTTTGGTAACCGGCCCGTTCCCATTGTTGATTCAGACTGTCTCGTGTTGGGAGCAAACCCACATTCATATACTTTTTTCTTTTTTTTTTTTTTTTCTGTAAGAACTTAAATTGCTTTTCATTGAATGTGTCTCCAGCCCATAATGGTCATAAAGGCCATCTGTGCTCCCTGGCGTTTGGCGCGCAAGCAGAGGACAGCAGACGCTGACTGGAACCTCCTCCAATGTCTGCCTTTCAGTTTTATGAGTGTCATCAATACCTGGGCAAAACCAACAAAAATAAACCAAAAAAAGCGCCTCCCTACCACTAAGGCAGAATTTCTGCTTGGGTCATATTTTACACACGTTGCATAAGCACGTTTGATAAGGCAAGGTGAAAGTCTCTGGCAAGTCAAGTGTGTCACATCTCTTCTCCCTCACTAGATTATGGCCTCAAGAGTCAGGACGGAGCAACTATGAGCCCTCGTTCCTGTTCTTGGCCCGTTCCTAGCTAGGGGTGCCGACAAGAGATGTGTCGGTCTGGACATTTGGTGAGCAAAGACAACATTTCCATCACCTCCTCGTTTGCTGTTGATGCTACCAAAGACATTCAGTATCATCCTTTTAGTATAGACACAGAAACGCCAAAACAAGTTATAATCTTCCTTCACAGCAGATCTCACAAAAGATACAAAGATATGATATGTCATTAACGAGCAAATATTATTCCCAAATATCCCAAATACTATTCTTCTCAGTTACATATAGACTATATATGCTATATTAGGAATAGATACAACTAATGCATATTACATAGAAGAAATATTATTTGCATCGTGGCTATGTTTTAAAGCAGTTTATACTGCATAGAGTGACAAGTACCGGCACACACTAAAATAGCCTGAAAAAAAGCTTAAAAAGTCTAAAAAAAGGCTTAAAAAGAAACTGTCTCATATAAAACTATTTATAATGCCAATCTTATTGATGTCTGCAGGGAAACACCCACTGATTTCAAAGTAAGAAGCTAAGCCCTTTCTTACCAGTACAGCATTAACCAAGATTAATAAAACTGAATGAATTGTAATAAGCAATTTATGTATTTGGGGGGAATTTTTCGCATTCAGCAAGTCTCACAGCACAGCTGGGCCAATAGAGTTCTCAATTATCTTTTTTATGCGAGCTGCTTTGTTTCACAATCTCACATGTCAGCAAAATTCTGCAAGTGTACAGATGGCACACACCAGAGAACAAGAGCAAACTTGAGGAAAATTGTTTGAATGTTTTCAAATAAATCACGGGAGCACCTCTCTTTGGCTCATAGTTTTGAAAAAAAATAAAAATAAAGTGGTTTTAAATGCAATTTTTAGCCAAATTGAAAAAAAGAAAAGTAGCCAGATAACAAAGCAGAAATAGAATAAAGTGCTACTAATCCCCAGGCAGCAGAACGCTGGACTGAAGTCCGACGTGCTTGATGCTAATTTATAATGTTACTTTTTATGTTTATGATAAGGCTAGTGAGGTTTAAATAAAACAGTCTCCTCTTATTCATAGTGGTATAATAGGACTGTTAGATTTGAAAGAAAATGCAGATTGACGTAAGGAGTAATTCAGCTATACGTTTACAGGCAACAGTAGATGGTAAAACAGCTGCTTTCAGGAAATAGTAAACAAATTAAAGATGTTTCGTGCTGCCAGATTCTTCTCTAATTTATTACTCTTTGTCAACAGGGCTAGATCAAAGAGGGAAAAGGCAGAAGCTCAGGTCTGGACCTTTGTTGCCCACACGGGTCGATTTTAGCTCTGTTTTGACCTGCTTGGAGGAGCTCTGTCTGTGGAGCCCTGGGTGCAGCCCATACGCTCGGTGTCAGGCCATAAAAACACAACTCGGGAGTATCTTCTGCCGAAGAGGGAGGCTGGCTTAAGCTGCAAGGCTGTGGGCCACTCAGCGCCTCGTAACTCCAGCCCTCTTCCAGTTAGCAGGACAGAAATAACCTAACTATCCATTTCCAGAACTGCAGTTGTTTTTCCAGAGCAAAGATCTGGAGCCCTGACGAGTGATAAACCATTAAACCAGATGGACCTTGTTTTCTTTAAGCTGCGCTACTGCCTCTGATATTCTACTGCAGAAAAAAAAATAACCAGTGAAGCTCCCACCCCAAAATGCTGCAGGTAAGCAGGGAGCTGGTCCAACTTCGGTGTAACCCAGAACGCATTCTACTGGGGTGATGTTTATACAAAATAAAGTGGAGAATCTGCAAATGGTTGCTGACTAAAGCAGTGTCATTAGTTATTAGTTCCCAGAGGGCAAAATCGCGTCCAGGTTACGCCTTTTGCTGTACATCAGCTCCCCAGGACGTCAGCAGGGTGGAGAAGACCTGCTCTGATGCTGGCCCCTGCTCTGACGCTGGGCTCAGAGCAGGCACATCAACCCGCACCAGCCCAGCAATGAACTGTGGACCAGCAACGAAGACCTGCGCCACCCTACACATTCGTACCCAACATCCGTGATGAACTGACTTTATCTGTGTCCACAGAAAGTTGCCATTCTGGCACCTGGAGGTTTTTTGTGATACGGTAAGGAAAAAAAATCATAGAATCACAGAATGGCTTGGGTTGGAAAGGACCTTTAGAGATCATCTAGTTCCAACCCTCTGCCCTGGGCAGGGACACCTCCCACTAGACCAGGCTGCTCAAAGCCCCATCCAGCCTGGCCTTGAACACTTCCAGGGATGGGGCATCCACAGCTTCTCTGGGCAACCTATTCCAGTGTCTCACCACCCTCACAGGAAAGAATTTCTTCCTAATATCTAGTTTAAATCTCCCCTCTTTCAGTTTAAAACCATTACCCCTCATCCCATTTCTACACTCCCTGATAAAGAGTCCCTCCCCATCCTTCCTGTTGGCCCCCTTCAGGTACTGGAAAGCCACTATAAGGTCCCCCCAGCACCTTCTCTCCTCCAGGCTGAACAACCCCAGCGCTCTCAGCCTGCAAGCATTTAATTCCAAGCATTTAATTCAGTCCAGTCAATAGTGAAATGCACATTAAAATCCTTCAAACTGGTGGGATGTGAGGTAAAAACACTGTGTACAAGAGAGTATCTGAACTTCCCAAACAATTTCCTTTCACCTGGCCGTGTTTCAGTGCTCCCAAACCCATGGCCTGCTGGGAAAGGGACAGGGGGAGGAGATCCTTCTTGTGAATCCTCCCCTTATGGAGTCAGGGTCCCCGAAACCACCCACCAGGCAGCCTTACCCACACCTGGTAGCACAGATTTAGGGACTGAGGGAATTTGTGACCTCCAAGATGAGGCAGCAGCTATATCATGGTTAGGAAGGCACGGCAGCACCTAAAACGTGAGCTTGGCAGTCAAAGGAGGACTCTGGCATCCTCTGCTAAAAGACCAACCAGGGATCTCTCACACAGTGAACGAACAAAGAACCAGAAGGTTGGAGAAATAAATCTATCATTTGGTGACTTGCAGCATGCAAGGAGCTGAAAGCAATCCCAGTTCCTGCTTGTCTCCTGTCACAGACAAACATAAATGGATTGGAGTTTGGTGCTGCGCGGCCCGGGGAAAAAGCAATGTGTCTCACGCAAGAGGGCAGGAGGTAGAGAGCGCACGGCTCCAACGCTGAAGGAATGGCAGGAAAATATGCCCTCCCTAAACTTCATGAAATGGATTGCGAACAAAGGGCAGTAAATCAAAGATGCCCAGCCCCTCACCTCCACCCCAGCACAAACACTTCCTCGGAAACACCGCTACAAACCCCAGCACACGTTCAGACCTGAGGCTTTAAAAAAAAAAAAAAAAGGCAGAAAAATGAAACATCCCAATTTGCTTAGAAAACTGTGAAATCTGATTTAAACAACCTCAAGCTGGCACAGGTTTCTCAGCTTTTCATGACCAAGCTTTGCTTCGGATCTTGTCACAGGTGATAACCTTAGGCAAAGGTCTGGGATCGACAGGGTCAGACCCCAGTTGAAAAAAACCCAAACAAACAAAACCACAACAAAATAACACAACAGTTGGTGAATTGCCTGGGCTGAGATCCCAAATACCATCAACCAGGAAATACTGGACAAGGAACCAGTACAGAGCAGGAGAAAGAAGAAGAAATTGCCTGCGTATGTGTATAACAACACTTTCTGCTTTAAATGGGAGTTTTCTCCAATCACTGCAGCAAAATGCTGCATCCGGTCATGTTCGGGAAGTTTTGCTGGAGACTCATTTTGCAACAGCAAAAATATAAGCATGCGATAATTGTCTGGAGCCCCCCAACACTGGTACATCAAACCACAGGGCAGGATGGACCGCTCCCTGTGTCCCATCGCCTGGTGCCTTATTGCCCGACTACTTTTCCTTTGCATCGACGCTCCAAAAACCTTTTTGACAAACATTATTGCTGTTTTCCATCCGAAGGCATCTGAATTCGGGCCAAATAAGGGGAAGCATACCTAGATCTGACCCGAGGCTGTTCCTACCACCGTGAAAAAGAGCTGCGAGTCAGTGAGAGCGGGGCAAGCAGGAGACACTGGGCAGCTGGAAGGAGCCAGAGAAAAGGAAGTGGGATAGACAGAAAAAGAAACACTCACTGGCTGGAAAGGGCTTGGGAAGGCAGGGGGGGAGGGGAGGAGCCAGGTGCCAAAATACGCAATCATAACCCCATGTATGAAAATTTACTTTTTTGGCAAGAACCTAGTAAGAATATATAGATGTTTACAGGCACTGAATTCCAAATAAACTATTTCCAAGGGTTTTTTTTTTTTTAACTTCAAATTTCAGCAAATAATCCTCCTCTATCCACAGACCAAAACTGTCTTTTGAAGACTGTAAGAGTCCTGTGTACCCTTCTTAGCCAAGAAAGCATTACCTTCTTCTCAAGGTAACTCTCTTCATTAATGGATTAGCCTGCTCTTCTCATTAATTGCATCCTGATGAAGCAATCAAATAAATGAAGCAGACAGAAAAGAATGGACGCCTCTGGGGGAAGACTTGAGTTTGGGAAGGTCAGCGCTACAGCGGGTGGTTTTACTTTATCACCTTGGCCTCCGTGCCCAAGCTGCCTCAAATGACATTACTGAAGCTTTTCAATTTGTGTCTGCTCTGATATAAAGCACAAAAATCAAACTCTACCAACAGCTCTACGTGGAGCCTCCTGCTTCCTTTTGAATGTCCGTAAGGGTAAGAAGGGACAAGGGCCAGGGCAAGACAGGCAGAAGAGGAACTCCTACTTGCTTTCTATTTCTATTATAACCCCCCAGGGTGGCCTACAGTGCCCCCTGAGGACTATTTTATCACATCGCTCCCACCTAGTCCATCACATAGCTGGACAATTTCCATCCTGAGGCTTCTAAGGCAAAAAAAAAAAAAAAAAAAATCCCCCAAAACCCAAAACCACTTAAGCCCCTGAAGTCATCACACAAGGGAAATTTAAAGGCCCATAATTGTATTATGAAATTCAGGAGCCTACAGCACTCCTTGAGAGCACCAAGCTGAGCCTCAGAAGCCGCCTTCTAGCCTCTGGTGGCTTGGGATGCACAGGTAACCCAGCAGCTGCCTTCACAGGGGCTCAGCACGTACCACAGGTGCTGTGACCTCATCCACAGCACACCCACAGCTCACAGGCACCGCCATTCAGATGACATTTAGTGCTGGTGGTTCCCCTCCTTCACATAACACCAGCCGTAGGTAAGGTCACTTGCTAAGGTCAACTCCCATGTGCCAAGTCTAACTCGACTTTCAAATCATTCGAGCCCCATCGCGACCTCCCCAGAGGGTGACTTAACCCCCAGAACAGACACGTAACAATAGACGTTCTTCTCCCAGCCTGCCAATTGACATCTCTGTAGTGGAAAAAAAAAAACAACCCCACAACTCTTTGACCTGTAGCTCTTGAAATACTGAAAGAAATGACCCAGATTCTTCAGTCATTTCTGGCTTTGAACTGACAGCTCTTTGGTGTAAAACAAACGCAAAATCCTCACTGCCTGCTAAATTTCCAACCCCTGATGATGTAACCCCTACTCAAAAGCGGTGGATGCACGTTTGGATCAAAAACTCCACAAAATCCATTGTAATTGTCTCAAAACAGTTGATTTGTGCCTCAGTTTTCTTGAGTGATACCAACCATACCCCAGCCCGCGTGTTCTGAAATCTGACCAAAATGACAAAAGCTGCACAAGAAATACGGCAACAAAGGAAAATAAAGAAATCACAATGTTGACTTTTTTTTCTTAGAAATATATTTTGTAAGAAAACAATATTAACATTAAAAAGAGATGTTTATTATACAGTATAAAATAATTGCTTGGATTCAACTCAGTTCCTTATATAAAAAAAAAAAAGCCTGAGGATTTGTATGAAGCCTCAATTCTTACAGATTTGAGTCTTTCGCCTTCTGTGATTGCTACCGCATTCAAGAGGGAGTTTTCTCCACATCACCCTTAGAGCACCCCAGACAAACACTCCTCAGACCTCCCTCCTCATTCCCCAACAAGCTGCTGTTCCCTACCCAGATGTGCTCTAAACATCCCCCATCCCCGCCCTCAGATCCCATCCACCTACCTCTGTTGGCCAAGCAACTCTACAAGCGACAACACGTGTTGCAGCTAGCTCAGAGTCTCCCCATCTTAATTTGTTGGCTAATTATGAACAGTGGCCAGCCACTGACAAATAATGCATAATGACTGAGTTGTTCTCAGCTGTCTGCTCTCGTAAAACCTGTAGGAATATCTCAACGCTGCCGTCCATCTGCCAAACCTGGCAGAAACGTGCAGAGTTCTCAAAGCTTGAAGGGGAGAGGACAGGCAATGCAATGACATAAGCTTCACTTTTTCAGGAAACTAAGCGAAAAAAAAAGTCATCACTCAATTGCAGAATTTACAACTGGCAGATTTCGTTTGTAGGAAAATATGCCTGTTCAGTAACTATAAATACCCCTAATGCATTTCTGTGGCTTATTACGTATTAATTTCTTATTCCCTTATTTTTAGGTAATGCCAGCTTTGTAATGTCAACTACACCCTCCAGGTTTGAAAGGCACCCAGTGACCAGCATTCTGGTGTAATTCTTCGTGACATTGGTGTGATTCCCCCCCCCCCCCCCCCCCCCCATAATACTGACAAGTTTTAACAGAAATCTATTAAGTTAAAAAGAAAAAAGATATATATATTACATTTGCTAATTGCAAACAACCTCTTTTAGCTGCAATTTTTCCCATTGGGATTAAAAAGTGCACCAGTTTAACACGTCTGTACATTAAAAACAGTTTAAAACATTAAATATACAAACAGCAAGAGATTTTAAATATTTTGTATCAAATACTATAGGACAATATAATTTACACTTTTTTTAAACACAAAACATTACACCTGAAATATAACTTTAGATATTACAGAATATAAAAATACATACTTTTTGTCTAAAAAATGTCTTTGCAGGTTCTGGCACGACATAATACTTTAAAGGCACACCGTATTTTGGCAGTCTATATTTGCAACTAACTGTGCAACAATAATACAAAAGACCTGTAATTAACCTTTTAGAACTGCAAGGCCAGATGATCTCCCTCCTTCCTAGAATAGCCCTTTTAATCAGGTAAAAACTTAGATGGAACCATTTTGGTGTTTCTGCAACTCATTTCTGCCACGGCCTGAGCTCTCCAATCCTAATCCAGCAAAGCATGAAGAGGCTTAATTAAGCATGTGAAAAGCCACATCAAATGCAATGGGATTAGTCACACTTTCACACTCTTTGCTGTCTCAGGGTCAGAACGCCCAACCCCAAGCAAAACTGAGCCCTACGTGCAAGTTGGGAGCCAAGTTCTGTCCTGCCCTATGTTTGCGCCAAAACCAGGAGGAGTAGCACGGGTTAAAAGTCAGGGCAGAATCTGGAAACAGAAGTTCAGTAATATTAATTGCTCTGATTTCAACTACGCCAATGTTAAAGTCATAATGACTCTACTGAAGGTGGTGGAGACATACAAAGTAAAACTGCTATAAGAATGAATCAGGAGAACTATGTAATTTTACCCTTCTGGGCATTTGTGGGACTCCTGCTGGAGTCAGCAGGGGGCAAAAATGTGTCTTTAGAGATATATGGCTTATACAGATGCAATTGGGTCACAAAAGGTTTTCAGTTCTATCTTCAAGTTGTTTCTAAACCACTAAAAACCCAACCAATTTTCAGCACACTAAAAAAAGGTTCAGTCTAAATCCCTCACTTTAAATGCCCCAAAATAAGTTGCTTCCTGCGATGAATCCAGTAGCAATGGGTTTGATACCTGGATACTTATCATTTCACCAGATTTTAATTTAAAAAACCCTCCTACATTGACAGAATAAAAATGAAATTCCGAATTCCCTGACCAGTATTTGGTGCTTCCTCCCTTCATCAACACATCAGAGCGCCTTATTTTAAGGTTTGTCTTAATCATATATACCATCAGCTGAAGCCCTCTTTTAGTCAGGTTTCCTGAAGTTTCGTGGTGTCTAAAACAAATGTTGGCATAAAGGTAGTAAAATCCATCTTGATTAACAATTAGCTTTCCATCACTGAATGTCATATTTGATAAGTTTGCCTGGCCTTTATCATGATGCCAGGATGTGAGGTTCACTTTGCGAGTTCCTGAAGAGGGAAGAAAAGAAAGAAATTATTTATAAACTTTTAACAAATGTGCTACATATATATGCTAAAGTGAGTATTAGAGCATTATGATAAAAATTCATAAGAAATTTCCTTTTTTCACCCTGTACTGCCTTATTTGGCTTGCTGTTTATAACTGCCCTCTCACCACAACATCTGCTGGACCATGGTACGAAACACCTGCTTGGCCAATAATTTGATTACATTAGGCAATCACGCAACAAGCTCTGTATAGAAATTGCCTTCCAACTAAAACTTTACTCAAGAAACAAATACATGAGAAGAATTGGAAACAAAAAATTACTAATGAAAAAAACAGCAAATCTCGTTACCAATCTTTAACCTGTAAGTGTTTGCAAAAATAACTAAATGAAATCTGAAAACAAGTTAAACTGAGAAAGCTTATGAAACCTTCCTATATTTTATATTCTTGTGACTGTAGTGGTACAAAGGTAAACGTATTGTCATTTAAGAACACCAAAAAAATGGGGAAAAAAAAAATCAGTATAATTGTGCATCTTTAGTACGACACAATAAGTTGTCTAGACTTTAAATAGCACTTCAACAAATCTTTTTACGCAAAAACGTTTAGACTTAACCCAGAGCTTGCATGTGTCAGAATAAGGCTCCACAACCTGTTTTAGTCACATCCTAGATAGCCAGGATAGTCGCCCACAGCACAATCCTAATTGTTTATTAATTGTACAAATACTAATATTGGGCAATTATACCTGTTTGGAAGGTAAACTCAGATTCTTTGTCTAATATCTAGAGGAAGGTCTTTGAGAAGCTTTAGGAAGACAGATGTGATACTGGACGCATTGCTCTTTTTCTTTTCTTATTTTTATTTATGTATCTTAAATTTCAAACTGGAAACAATGGGACAATATTCCATGCTTGAAGGAGAACAGTCCCCTTCAAATTGTCTTAAGATGAAGACCAACAAATTAGGAAAAAAAATTAAGATAATATTCTGTGTCTCCATAGAACTTCATGCATGTCGGAATCAAAATACGTGTACAACAGTTACCAAGTCTCACCACCAAAGTGACAGATTAACTGAATTAACATGTGTAAACAAGCATTATTGAATTCCTTCTAACAGGTAAGCCTTTTCAGCTCTGCCTGCATGATGGCGGCCTGATAAACAGGAAGCTGTCCCTTATCTGTTAAGGTGACTGCATGCTCTGGTGAAGAGAACAAAAAAGAGGTGAGAGACTGGAGATGTTGTGATTAGTTTTTCAGCTCAGCACTGCCACTGAAATCCAACCGCATATACAGGTACAGATGCCCCCCGGGAACCCTGTCCTGAAAGGCACCTTCTGGGTGCCATCTTCAAGTAGCCACTACAATTGTATGATCTCTTGGAGGTTTCAAGCTCGTCAAATCTCAGATGGTATTTCATGTAGATCCTGAGCATTAGGAAAGTGTTCTTTGGACACTAGGAAAAGGTTCTTCATTAAGAGGGTGGTCGGTCACTGAAAGAGGCTCCCCAGGGAAGCAGTCATGGCACTTGTCATAAGTCAAGGAATGTATGGACAATGTTCTTAGTCACATGGTATAGTTTAAGGCAGTCCTGCTAGGAGCAGGCAGTTGGACTCAATGATCCTTATGGGTCCCTTCCAACTCAAGATATTCTATGATTCTCCTAGGGAGGCTGTGCTAAGAGGTGGCCTGGCAGGAGGTCAGATAGGCACTGAGAGAAAGCACTTGAGTCTTCCTTCCAAACCTGGGCCCATTTGACACTTGAGTTTGGTTTTGGTGGCACAGTGTTAAGAAGCAGCCTGCAACACCAGCCCAAATAGCGTTGCTACTGAAGCACGTGCATGATGTAGAGGCTTATCACAGTATTTTCTGTTGAGGAGCATGCCCTGCAGCACACATCCCACCGTTCCTTCCGCCTCTCCAGCTTCCCCACCATCCCATTATAGCACCCACCTCATCCCACAGTCTCTGCCTGCAAAAACAGAGGAACAGGCCTCGGCGCAGGGCAAGGCCCAGTGCCCCCTCCTCCAAACATGCCCCAGCACCACCAGTGCTCACAAGCGTGCTGGGGAAAAGCCCCAGGTGTATTTGATCAGTTAAAGAGATGCCTCCTGGATTTGTTTGTGCAGAAAGATGAGTGGGGAAGCAGGGACAGGGGAATTTGAGAGGTATGAGTCTTCCCTAACTGGCAAGGGCAAGCGACTTCCACATGCGAGAGGAATACTTTTAATAGTAGTCCAGAACAAAAAGCTTCTGGCGTTCTTCCAAAGACTTGAGCAAAGCACAGGCTGTCAAAGGCAGATCATAAATACTTGCTCCCCTATGGCTCCAAAAGAGCCAGGTAGAAGTTAGAGAAGCAAAATCATACAGAGAAGCCACCTTCTGTGCAGTGCCTCAAAAAAAACCTTCTGAAAACCATCAAATCATTGGAAACAACACTCAGATCTTAAGTCTCTTAGCTTGGAATTATTCACCTGCAAGAGATGCTGAGATCGGAGTCCTAGAGTACACCCCCGAAGCACTGGGGATAGCTGAGGAAGTTGTAGAACTTCTTGTGCATAGTGTTAAGTCTGCCAGAAATACTGCCCTGAGGAGCGTGGGCTACATTCAGGGTGAGGAGGATAGGGAAGAAATCACTGCTTGGATCGGAGGAGCAGCATATCAGAGATATGGAACAGGAACGTATACATATGACAGAACAGAAAGGCATACTGGCATGTTGTCACTGACTGGTGGCACACTGGGTAGCTGCTGGGCAGATTTTATTTACCTGGCAAGTAAATTTTTTAGTTGATACTTGAGACTGGCAATTTTGAAGAAATCCTTAGTGGGAATGCATGATTCTCTGATGAAGAAGGGGGAAGTGAGAAAACAGGTGCCACAGTTGCTTGTAACAGAGATGCTGAGAGGGATGATGAAGTTTGGCCACACTGTTTTGGTGCTGAGGGAAATCATCTATCATCCATCCATGGACAGGCCAAATTTGGGGACACCCAAACAATCAGTATCTCAAAACACAGACAGAGTATAAAACTGGAGCATACAAGTGCCAAATCAGCTGTCCATATATCAAAAACTCTAAAACATAACCCAGGCCATGGGACAGTCAGAAATGCCGCAATATAGGATCTTATGTGATAAAATTTACTATGGAGTCATGAAAAAAATAGCACAAGTGATGTTGACAGAGAAGGAAGAGGTCACAGAGGTAATAAGCAAGATAAACTTCCAGACATGATAAAAAGCATTAACAAAAAAGTGAAGATAACAAACAGTTTTTCTAGTAACTGAAGACAAATTGAAACAACATCTTGGATATTTGTAAGCATGAACTAAGACAAACAGAAATGAGTTTCAATAAAATTAATGAGTAAGAAAGAAGATGATGGGAGGGGAACAGAGGAGAAAGTAGCACTGTGTTGATAATTTGTTTGCATTCTAGTAGCTTTCAGGTATAAATAAAGCCTGAGGGAAGGACCAAAGCACTGTTTGCTCTGAAAAACTGTTTTGGAGGTAAAGGGCGGCTAAGGTGAACCTGCAGCTGTAAATAGCTCAGAATACTACAGCTTTTCCTTAGATAGCTAAAGGTATCAATTCACATCCCAAATGATATATTTAGCATTTAAATTTATTTCTGTTTGTGATTTTCTCCTTTAAACTCTGGCTAATTTCTGTAATCAATTTATAAACGAAAATTCACTGTTTTCATTTAAAACCTAGGTAGCATTTATAGTGAGCTCTGGTAAAAAGTAACCAGCAAGCATCCAGCTTTAACCTAAGGCAGCAAACCTAAAAAATACACACAGCAAGCCAAACCACCATGGCTTCTGCAGCCAAATGATGGGTGGGGACACCAAGATCTGGGAAGGGATATTTTTTCCCCTCCCTTGCACTGCCCCCAGCTGCAAAACTCCACTTGAGGCTTGATATTATTGTGAACCAGGTAAAAGGAAAACATTCCCTCACAATGTACTGCTCAGTGGCCCTTCATGAAGGGTGTTCAGTGGCAAACTACTTAAAATAAAATTCTGTTTGACAATAATGAAGATTGATTTTTTTTTTCCCCCTGGCATTGTCTATTTTTGGCCAGAGTGATGACAGTAGAGAACCTTAAAATACTAAGACCAGATCTGTCCAGACTCATGAATGGCATAAAACAATTTAGTAGTATTTCAGACACACAGGGTAAGGAATCAGGGGAAGAAAATAGAAATTGCCACTTGCAGTCCGAGGAAACAAGATGGTGACCCTCAGGCAAATTCTTTGTTCTTTATGCCTGTCATTAACCTCTATGACTCAGACAATTGGGTACTGCCTCATACCAGTGAGCATGATACTAAGGTGCCTCACATCTAGTAGGTTCAGGGTCCCAGCTATCCGTAAGGATGCAGCCCCTCACTGCTGCAATGCCCACAAGGACCACAGAGACTGTGCTCATGATTAACATCTTAGCAACGTTCTTCCAAAGGAGGCAGAAGCTGTATGTGCCAGATCAGGAGGGAGTATGTCCAACTCATCACATTGGTAAGGGGTTGGTCTGCTCCAGGGAGAAACAAAGCAGCTTGTTTTCACAGCCACTGTATTTCTAAGAGTTCTGGCAGCCTGTGCTATTAAAAAAAAAAAAAAAGCAAAGACAGCAAGCAAGAGCTATGCCTCCCTTGCCGTTACCCACAGATGTGCTACTTCACTTCCTAGAAAGTTAATGCAGTGATGCACAACAATAAAAATTATCAGCTGCTAGCCCTGATATAAATACAGTTTACTGTAACATCTAGGTAGAGAGCAAATAAAGTCCTCACAGGAAAAGATGGATTTCATAAAGCGTGACACTGACACACTCCACTTCTGTAGATATAAGTGATCTCTCTCTATGATTAGTAAATTAATTGAATATTTACAAAGATAAAATGCTCAGACAGGTTTACTGATACTGCATCCTCTACTATTGGCCTATGTCAAAAGCTAAAATCTGACTGAAATAGAAGCTTGCCAGGAGACATTTGAGCTAATAAGAAAGCTTGTAGAAGTTCTGACTGGTATCTGACAAGCTGCTTAAGCTCTCTGCTTATAACACTCTGGATCTTGGCAATGCCAATGCACTTGAGGGGAGAAAGAATCCCACCCCTCCAGGCAAGAAGCTAACTCCTTGTGTACAGAAGTGCTTTGTCTTTAAATAGAGCAAGAGCAAGGTATCACTATGCAGGCTGCTGAAATCTCAGATTTCAAGCCTCAAGACAGCATTCCCTTTTGGTTTGGTTATCTAACACAGAAAAGCAATGCACATAGCTTCATTAACAAGGAGTTCAGCACTGCAGAAGATATACATCTTCAGAGGAAGAAGACAGTGGTGATCAATGCCCCCTCCTATCCTGAGATCCTCTGCCCAATAGCTTCAGAATAAACTCTGGTTTACTTCTACCACACCAATGACGATTGTTGTGTTGCGCATACAGAGAGAAAAATCTCAGCTGACAGTGCCCCAGGGCAAAAAAAAAGGAAACAGTATTAAGATATCTTAAAATTGCAGCAATTAATGTTTTCCTCTGGAGAGTGTTCCAAGACAGACTCATGTCTTGTTCCCTCATATTGTACTAGCGAGGATATTCCCAAAGCCATACAAAGATACCTGTGGGTATAGAACAAGAGCTCTGGCAAGATAAAAGAATGCCACCCTCTTACCATAGGGGCAGATAAAAGCCACAGGAACATTTTCCTCCCACACTCAATAGTTCAGAAACATACTGCATCCAAGTCAACACACTGATCAGAAAGCCTGTTGCTCAGAGTACAAATGCCATGATCTTTGTTCTTCCTACCACTAGACTAGGTGGATGCAGCTAGACCCTTGTGAAGCTTTAGTATACCTGAACCTCAAGAAGGCCCTGGGAGTCTCGATGTGAAAAAGTCTATACCAGCCCTGAAACAGAATAATGAATGGAATATGACAAAACCTTTTCAACATGCCATTAGCAGAAGGAAACGCTTGCCATAAATTCAACCTTATGTTATGAGAGTGCTGTGTACCCACAGAAGGTAGGGAACTAGCAGGCCAGTTATAAAATGATATTGGGACTGCAGTCCTAGGTTTTCAACACCTCAGAATGAAAAATGTGCTGCCTTTATGGCAAGTTCTTACACTGATGGGCACCTGACGTGCATTGTGTATTCACATAATATTCTCAACTTCCAGATCCACCCTGAAGACAAATGCTGTGTCAACCAGTACAGACACGATTACACCTCAGCACGCAAAAGGAGTGTTGCTTTGAAGGGCTGAAGAGGTGGTGGACATAAGACCTTGAATTTTACAACAGAAAACAACACATTTCTTCATCTGACAACAGAACATAAAAATCTTAGCCTCAATGGAAGGGAAACATCTTCCAACCTGCAAGATCTGGATTCTGGCCAATCTTTATGCTGGTATATCCCTCTGTGAATGTGGATATGTATGCATACATCTGTGTGTATACCTACAGCTGATGTCCAGGGTGACTGAAGAACACCAGATGAGACCTACTAGCCTACAAAAATAAACTTCAGAGGAGAGCATTCAACACATGTCTTCATTCCCCACCTGAAAAACGCAGGCCAAGCTCTCAGACCTTGATCGTGAAAACTGGTCATTTGAAACGGAGGCCATTAAGCACGTAACAGACTGATGTAAGATACCGGAGGGCAAAGGGGAGCTATTCTTCTGTTAACATTAACCCTGCTGCCTCTGAAATCCTTTAACGCATCCCATTTGTTTTCATTATCAAAAGCCATTTCCGAAACTCAGTCTGTTGCTGGTATTGCTAAACTATTTTCATGTACTTCACTGTTTAGTCATTTATAGTATCATTGGAAGTATTCACTTAAAACTGAACTTACCAGATGGAATATTCTTATCATCAATAATGAGATGGGCAAAAGGCTGCTTCTCAGGTTTGCTTCTCTTGTACAGATCCATTCCTAAAGCCTCCATTGCAGCTAGAGATAAAAAAAAAAATGCATTACCTCAGAAAGTCAAGTTTAGTAGAACGAAAGTATTTCTTATTCATAAAACAGCACCTACCTTTTTCTGGTCTTGGTGGTGATCTTCCCATGACACGCTGGACTTCCTAAAATGAGAAAGAGGCATTGCTTTGATGCTGTCCTGGTTTTGTAATATCGTGCATTGAAAGTAGTTTGCACAATTACAACACTCTGTGTGTATGTGTATGTGGGGGTTGTTCTACTTACAGGATATTCACATGTCTGGGATACAAATTCTCATATTTACGCGATGTATAATATGAACGCACAGTGAGTTTAGCTGATACAATCAAATCACTTCCTCTGCCCAATACACCTGGTAAAGGTGGATAGGAACCATGGTGTGTATGATCCCTGCACTATTTATTGAAGTAGTAGTGACAGGACATTTAGAACCTTTCCTACTTACTGCACTTGGAATATTTCTCTAAGTATAATGGTATAATCACTGCTAAGAATGCATCACATAGAACAATACAGTTTATGAAATGATTTAATTACTTGGGGTCAAAAGGTAACAAAAGAGGTAGTTCTAACACAGGGACTAGTGTGCCATCACACTAACAACTAAGGAAAGCTAAGATCTGAATTTCATTTGTGATGAAGTAAATGAAAATCTCCACCCCTCACACTTGACCACTAACAGGGAAAGTTGCAAGACTACAAAGCTTTATAATCAAGGCTCACTTCTAACAAGGTATGCAGGAACTGAAGGATTAAGCATCTTCTACATCTGTACTGGGCCAGAGGGGTTGGGTGCCAGAGTTTGGAAGTATGCATTCTTCAGAACTGCAGATGAATTTTAACATGAATGAAACTCATGCTACTGAAAACCAAGAACAGCACA
Source organism: Rhinoptilus africanus (assembly GCA_013400135.1). NCBI lineage: Eukaryota > Metazoa > Chordata > Aves > Charadriiformes > Glareolidae > Rhinoptilus > Rhinoptilus africanus. The sequence goes on along the minus strand of VXBO01008208.1, from coordinate 381 downwards.
AGTAACAGACATCAGGCACCACAAAAAGCCTTGCTTTTAGTAATCCACACCTCTTTTCCTCTTGAGAAAAGACAGAAACAGCAGTTTTCCAAAAAAAAAAAAAAATCTAAGCAGCCTGTTCTTGTTACAAGCCTGGACTGAGTCTTGGTAATATTAGCTTCAGTCCTCAGTTCTGTCCCCTATTCCCCCATGACTCTCTTCATATTTTTTTCTAAAAAACACAGGTAATGTTCTACTTGCTACTCAGAATATCTCATACCATGGAGCCATCAAGAAGATGTTTAGTAAAAGGAAACATTTAGCTGAAGACAGCAAATCATATCTCATCTTTGAAACCTAAGAGCAGTCCTTTGTTTTGTCTTCATAGAATCATAGAATTGC